>PVJS01037471.1:0-19900 GCA_004027185.1 Glis glis
TTTTTATGCTTTATTTTGAAACCGGGTCTCACGAGGTTGCGGAGGGCCTCACTAAGGAGAGAGAGAGAGAGAGACACAGAGAGAGACAGAGACAGAGCGAGAGCTGAGGCTGGCCGCGAACCCGGATCCTCCGGTCTCAGCCTCCCAAAGTACTGGGATTACAAGCGTGCGCCACCACGCCCGGCCAGAATTCCTCTTTTAAGGGAATCTGCTTACATGCTTTTTGTATATTTTTATAAAACTAGGAGGAAGGAATGGCTTGCTTTGTATCACATATAGAAGGAGTTGTGATTGTATTTCTCTATGAACTCAGATTGGAAGTTGAGGATGCAGCCTGCCATTGCTAAAACGGTGGTGAGCTGAGTCCACACCACTCCCCCATGGGGATGGAGAGCAATGGCCTTATCTCCAGCCCCAGCCTCTGAGGCTGTGACTCCAGCTCCGTGGGCAGAAGAACAGATGCAGTGCATGCTTTGATAGATGATCCTTGGACTGTCTCCCTCTTGGCTTTCTAGAATGTTAGATAGAGTAGTTGTGATGAGAAGAATCAAACTTCAGTCCTTTTCAAAGGGCATTCCCAAAATAAGCTAATGTCCCCGCCCCCAAAAAGCCCATGGAAGTTTTCTGAACAAAGCTCATGCATGATGTTTTTTCTATGGTTTTTGTAGTTTAAAAAAGTAAAAGAGGAGCTAATCTGTATGATATCTTTGTATGACCTCATTCTGTCTTACCATCAAAGCACGTGAGCAGCTGGGAAACAGTGGAGACCAGTCGCAGGATTACAAGCCCTGGGCCTGGCTGTCTTGCTGGACACTGATGATCTCTGGAAGAGGCCGGGCCTGGACCCCGTCACTCATCTGCAACAGTGAGGGGATGATGATAATCATACACAGATAATACAACAGTTCTGAAGATCACATGGCATGTAGTAAATGTTGAATAAATGCTTCTTATTATAATAGCATAGGTTGGCAGGATATACATATTTATGAAGAGTCAATATTAAATTGAAATGTATGGACAAGCATCAAAATAGAGCAAGAGAAGTTTAAGAAAACACTAAGCCACCATGAGGCGTAGTGGCACGTCTGTAATCCCAGCACTTGGGAGGCTGAAACAGGAGGATCGAAGGTTTGAGACCAGCCTCAGCAACTGAGCAAGATCCTGTTTCAAAATAAAAAGAGCTGGGAGTGTAGCTCGGAGGTAGAATGCCCTTGGGTTCACTCCCCAGTACCAAAAAGAAGAAAGAGGAGGAGAACTCTAAGCATTGTTTAATTCTTTAAACAATTGTTCATTTACTAACCATATTATCAAAATGTGTATTCAATTCAATAGACACAAACACTTTTCCAATCCACATGACCTCCTCCTAGACCAGAGGGACTCAGTGGAATCCAACCACCGTCAGCTGACTGTCCATTCTCAGTGTTCATCCCTCCTGGGTAACCTCACTTCACTTCGGTGTTCTAGGCAAACTAGGGCTTGATGAGTTGAAGATAATTGTGCTTTCCTTCACAAACACACACACACGCACACATACACACACACACACACACACACACACACACACACAGGGACACACACAGAGAAAGAGAGAGAGAGAGAGAGAGAGAGAGAGAGAGAGGAGAGAGAGGGCTGCTACTCTTCATGAAAGACAGGAAACAGGGTTTTTGAGAGACTGGGGTATGAAGTTTACATCTCACCACAAGTGCAATGGGAAAACCTTGGAGAATTGGAAGCAAGGAAGTGCTGTAATCTGCTTGTTATTGTGAAAAGATCACTCTGGCAATTGGAAAGAGAACTAATAAGGCAGGTGATAGATGGTAGGATGGTATCAGAGGCTGTGAAATCCCCCAGAGAGACCATAAGTGCCCGAACAGGAGCTTGGAGAATGGACTTTGCAAGGGGTCAAACTGGATTTGCTAATGGGTGGGGCTGGGGAGTGAGGAGTCAAAGTGACTCTTGAATTATGGAGTAACAGAGGACAACCACCTTTAACTGAGAAACACAAGGAGCCGTCATAAGGTGCACATATCCTGTCTCCTTCCTCAACTTCTTATGTTGAATCCCTAGCCAACAGGACCTTAGGATATGGCTGTATTTAGAGACAGGACCTTTGCAGAAGTAAGTTAAAATGAGGCAGTTAGAAGCCGCGGTGCAGTGGCACATGCCTGTAATCCCAGTACTTGGGAGGCCAAGACAGGAGGATTGCAGGTTCGAGGGAGCCTCAGCAATCTGACACTCGGCATCCTAGTGAGACCCTGTTTCAAAATAAGAAATAAAAAAGTATTGGAGGTAGAATGCCCCTGAGTTCAATCCCCAGTACCAAAAAAAAGAGAGAGAAGAAGAAAAAAGAAAGAAGAAAGAAAGAAAGAAAGAAAGAAAGAAGGAAGAAAGAAAGAGGAAGGAAGGAAGGAAGGAAGGAAGGAAGGAAGGAAAGAAAGAAAGAAAGAAAGAAAGAAAGAAAGAAAGAAAGAAAGAAAGAAAGAAAGAAAGATTGAGGCAGTTAGAATAGTTCTTGTTCCAATCTCCCTGGTGTATTTACAGAAAAGGATGTCTGGACACAGAATCCAGAACGCGTGTGCGGAGGGGCCAGCTTGTGAGGCCACAGAAAGGAGGAGACCCGCTGGAAGCTGAGGACAGAGACCTTCTCAAAACCAAAGCTCCTGTCTTTTCCCTCTTGGACTTGGAGCACCCAGTGCATGAGAAAATACATATCTGTCATCTACACCACCTAGTCTGTGAATATTTTTATTTTTGTCAACAGTATTGAGTTAATATGGAGGTTAGCAGTTTTTAGGATGTGGGTATCAAGAATCCCTGTTTAGGTCAACACATAACATCAGGCAAGTTGGTGGCTGGGTGGCTTGGACAGCTCTGGGCTCAGCTGCCTGAGGAGCTGAGTTGGCCCTTCACCCTCATCCTTCCCGACCACCCATGCTGTCTTCCAGCTCCTCTGTAACCCGGGTGGTTGTGTCCGGTGACTTCACAGGTGGTATTTACTCTTTCCTGATATGTTCATCTCTTTCACTCATTGATACTGATGACATTTAGGGAAAGGCTTGAACTGAGTGACACTTGGAAGAATCACCTGCTCCTCGCCAGGACCCAGCAGGCCAAGGGCAAGGCTGACTTTCGCCAGCACCTCCGCTTCCTCATCTGCCCACACAGTACACATCTGCCTGGCCTCCCTCTGACCCTCCCTTCCCACCTCAGGAAGGTCCACCCTCGGCCACCTGGCGAGCAGCAGTCTTCTCCAGGTTCCTTTCCCAAACAGGGACTGCAGAGAGCAGACACACTCACCCCAACCGCAGAGAGGGACCTGCCGGGCATGAGCAGTGGCCCCTGCCCCTCACAAGGCCCATAGCACAGCTAGAGACACTCTGTTTTGCACGTGGCCAGCAAAGAAGTACCAGCTACTTTGATGTCTCCCTTCAGAATGCATCCAGAATTGAGCCACAAAAAATCCATCAGCCTGGTCTCTCTGCAAGGAACGCGTCATTTATAGCAAACCCCATTACTTAGGAGGCCTCTCTGCAAGATTCTCTGCACCCCTGCAGAAAGGGCCAGAACAGATGCTCACGTGCACAGCACAGGAGCCCGTCCTCCCCACTGGACAAGGGGCCTGGCTTTAGGATTTCTAGTCCCATGGCCCCCCGGGCCTTACCTCCAACCCAAGTGTCCTCAGATTATCACCATTACTTAAGACCTCACAAGGCCTGAAATGAAGGGGAAGAGCTGGTCACACAGTTCAATGCAGATCATCCATGAAACCACCAGATAGAACAGAACAAACAGCAGGTGAAGAGAGGCCAGGCAAAGCAGGGACCCAAAGAAGACTTCCTGGAAACATAAAACCTTGTTCCCCAACTTTAAAATAAAAAAAAAAAACAAAGCAAAGCTAGTGAAAAACAGAATCGACCCTGATATGGAAGATTACATGAAGGACTTCTCCCCAAATGTGTGGGGAAAGAAGCCAGATTCAAGGTGAGAAATAAACAGAGGGAGGATTGGTTCAGAACATAAAACAGCAAATCAGAATCAGGAGAGAGTGGTGCAGAATGGGTAGCAGATATTACAGGAAAATCCTCTGCGTAGAAGACCCATCAGAGGAGACAGCATGGAATCCACTAAGGCAACATGAACCAGAGCTGACCCCAGACTGCCTCGCACCGGTGTGTGACTGTGGCCAGTCAGCGCTCAGTGTCGGCGATTAGAAACTGTTCCAAGAATAATAAGACCCAAACCCAGCCTTATGGTATTCTGGAACTAGAAGTCTGGAAGAATTCTGACAGGTGAGAAAGAGTGTGATTACCCAAGAACGGTGCGTCCATGTGTCTGTGCTGTGGAAATCCAGCGGCGGCTTCGATCCACGTTGGCTTTCCTAACACCCAAGGACACTACCAAGGACACAATGCTTTAGACACATGTTTCCACAACAACAAGGCTTCCCTGATTACAGCCACCTCCGGCGAATCCTGTACAGTCTTTTCGAGTCTGAGCAGGCTGAGGGTCAAGCCTCAGTTACCAGGTGCCCGTGTGTGGTGACCTAACCCATTACAGAGGGGAGCAGGAGTGATCTATCATCAAAACTTCAACTCTGACACGCATGGGGACGCATGCATTACAACTGATGGAATTGGGGGTTCAATAATTGTTAGAGCTATTAACCACCTTCACCTTTGGCTATAACGTCATTGCTGACAAAATATATGCATGTTTGTGCAAACTCCCCATCGCACACGCACAGCACTCACAGTGTAGGATAAAGCATATGCTCACCAGCCAGACTGAAATTCATAGAACAGCGGAACTTCAGCTCTAATATCTGTGCTGACTAATTGGACAATGCTTCTTCAATGATTTGGCCCAAGTCACATCTTGTACCTTTTAGGAAGACACAATGACGATCTCCTGCCCGGCCTCCTGCTGGACTTACATCCCAAAGAGAAAGCAGGGAGCACAAAGACACCATTGTTCCACTTCTTATTTTAAAGGGAACTGCCCACTTTCCCGGCACAGAGCCTGGAGCAGCCCCAGAGCCTCCTGCAAGATGCTGGAGGTCCTGCTTGCCGTGGCCTTGCTGACCCTGAGCTCTGTTCAGAGTGCAAGTGAAGGTACCAGAAAATGGGGGAGGGGATCTGATTGTTCTTGGGGCTTGGGAGAGCACACCGCAGAGAAAGGGGAGGAGAGAGGAAAGGGAGATGAGAAGACAGAACTGTAGAGTTTTAGGACAAGGGTAAGAACAGTTATGTTCTCATTCCATGTCATGGTGTTAAAATTTATTTAAAGTACAATTTGGACCCCATTAAAAAATTCAACCAGATGAATGACAAGGTAAGTGTTGCATTCGTAGAAAGGTCTCTCTGTGTTGTGAAGGATGCATGGGAAGGTGCCAAGACGGATACAGGGCAGCCCAGTTGTGACATGTAGTCAACAGCAGGTCGGGAGCCTTGACGTGCAGTGGATGTAGGACAGGGGAGGGAGATACCTGTACACATCAGAGCTGCTCAGAGACGGAGATACAAAGAATAAATCTGACTCTCTCTACATATGAGATAGACACATCAATTATTTTTTATGTGTTTCTCGCCCACATTCCATATTTCAGTGTGCTGTGAGTAGTGTCTGTAGCATTGTACGCAAATGCCCACTGCTCCTGAGAAAGCAGGCTAAGACAAGCAAAGAATTTCATGAGGAAAAAGGGTAAACTAATACTAAAATGTCACTTTGAAATACTCAGAACCCTTAACAAAAATCAGTAGTAAGGTTTGAAAGATTATAGAGTTTTTTTAATTTTATTTTGTCTTATTGAATTTGGAGCTAGTGATGGTAACTCAGCCCAGCAACCACCCCTCCGATCCTGACAGGTTCCTTCCTTTCCAACAATATCACCGAGAGTGGCAAAGGGTTCATTCAAAGGTTGTAAATATTGAGATGGAAAGTGGAAAGTCACCTTTCCCTGTAAGAAACTTGTGAACCCTGAGAGACTGGGGACTAACTTTTTACTGCATCCTGTGCTTCATTTCCTAGTCATCAGCTCTGAAGGTTCTCCCCTCGTAACATCAAGTAAGGCCCAATTCATCCTCAGTTGACAACCTCCTGCTTCTTTTCCCCAGGAACGTGTTCGTTTTCCAGTGTCTTCTTCTTATCATTTATCTGTCTTAGGAAGGGATGAATGAAGTTAGTTCCCCTGAAGATATAAGAAACCCTTCCCGGACTTAGCTCCGGGAAGCCAAAGCAGGACCATCTTGAATATCAGGCAGGTCTGGCTTTGACAGTGACAGTTTACACACATAGGAGTGACTGCAGAGAGAGGACATGCAGCCATGGAATCCCTGACTGACCCCTCTGTAGCACTGAGAGTCCCTCCACAACGTCCTCCTCCTCCCCCAACTTCCCTATGTGGAATTACATAGCTTCATGGCGAAAGGCACAGAAGTAGGGATGTGTATCCCTTTCCTCTTATTTCTCCACTCAGTTATCTCCCTCGTAGCTGTTCAAAATTTATAACAAGTGAATAGTGAATCTCATGTGGACCATCGTTGTCTTTCTCTCCTCTCTCTTAGAACTCTCAATGTGGCCCTGGGGCCCTGAGCAACCATCTCTAGCTTCCATATAGAGCTTGGGCGTCCTGACTTGGAGTCACAGGCAGCAACTTATTAGTGTTCAGAAACATAACTGGCAGCAGAACTGACTCTTGTCATTCTTTCACTTTTCCCTCTCCTGTCTTGGGGAAACATCCTCTGGGAATAGTAAGGTATCTGAAACCTCGTTTTTATTTTTTTCTATTTTTTCGCAAATTTAAGGGCCCATACTTGTCCCCGTGAAACAGGAGACTTCCCGTATTATCCATATTTGGATTAAGGGAGCTCTTCATGAGTGGGCAGTCGAGAGGCAAGTCTTTGTGAAATGGTCAGAGAGGTAAGCAACCTCTCCTACCACTGTGGTCACCCATCCTTGTGCCGCATCCTTACAGAGCCTGAGGAGTTAATCCAGGAGTCTGAGGAGCCGCTTCTTGGAAGACTCCTACCTGGACGCCCTGCAAATGATGGAGATGAAAGCGAAGATGAAGACGATGATTCACCGCGGGGACCACCCCAACAAGGTGACCAGCCGCAGCCTCCTCGCCCTCCTTCTCCTTCTGAAAACCAACAGGGACCACAAGGAGGCCCAGTGCAATACCAACCTCCTCTTCCTGAAATTGAGGAGGAACCAGCTCAGTTAGAAGGTAATCAGCAGCAACCTCACACTATCATCCTAGATGGCCCCGGGGCCCACCACCATCTTCCCAGAGGGGTACACCACAAACAGCCCACATGCCCAGTGACCTCAGTGATCTAGAATTCAATGACAGGTGTTATTTAGATTCACTCCCCAGCAAAGGGCCTAACCCCTGTGCTTACCAAAGTTCAGTGTTCCAAATAATCCACTGGGAACACATGAAATTACACGGTCTTGGAACCTATTTCTAAATATCTCTTTTCAGATATTCTTGGGTAGTATAACAGGACCCTTTATTTTTAAGAAGCTCTCCAAGGTAATTCTGATTCCGAGGAGCACTGCCCCCAAATGTCCTCTTTCCTTGATTATCTATTTTGACTTGTGTTGGATGGTGGAAGCAGAGTCATGTGCCGTGTTCTCCCTTGGGTCCTCTGCCTCCTGGCTCAGGCTAATGCTTTTCCATTTCAAGTTTCCACCAGACCCCCTCAGGTCACTTTTAAAGATCACATATATGCCAGGCGTGGTGGCGCACGTTTGTAATCCCAGTACTTTGGGAGGCAGAGACCGGAGGATCTGGGTTCGCGGCCAGCCTCAGCTCTCTCTCTCTCTCTCTCTCTCTCTCTCTCTCTCTCTCTCTACTTAGTGAGGCCCTCCGCAACTTCGTGAGACCCGGTTTCAAAATAAAGTATAAAAAAATAGGGCCAGGGGTGTAGCACAGAGGTAGAATGCCCCTGGGTTCAATCCCTGGTACCGCAAAAAAAAAAAAAAAAAATCACATATACCACCACTCTTGGGTCCAGATTCCCTGATGATAAATGATATTCAACTCTGTGCTCCTAAATGCCATGTGGCTTTTAATGCTTACTTGCAAGTTAAACCATGCCCATGCTAAAAATAATTCAATCAAACAGAAAGGTATGGAGCTCAATCTAATAGCGTATCTCATCTTACCTCCCCACATCCCTCAGCAGAAGTCACAATTATCATTTCTTCTGGACATCCTTTTGGAAACGCTTATGCATATATAAGTATATCATTCATTTTCCTACAAGGGATTCGATATATTATATAGAGATCTATATGTTACCCATTTCAAATAGCCTACTTTTTTGAAAACATTCAAATTAGTACACAGAGATATACAGATGTTTCTGTTGTCTTTTTCTTTTCTTCTTCTTTCTCTTTCTTCCTTTCCTTTAGATTTCTTTCTAAGTTTCTAAATTTCTTTCACTTCTTCTCTTGCTGCTTCTTCATTCTTCCTGTTCCTCCTCCCCTTCCCCTTCCTCCTCCTCCTCCTCTTCCTCCTCTTCTTCCTCTTTCTTCTTATTCATCTACTTCATTTTTTCCTTTCCAGTTGTATAATAATCCATTGTAAAACTGCACCACCGTTTCTGTATTCTAACCTTGTTCATTGAATTTCAGCTGGTTTTCACTTTGGTAATTTAGGTGTAGGTTGCAGTGACCCTCTTTGTAAATATATCTTTGCTCTTTTTCAATAACAACCCAAAGATAAACAATCTAGGAATAGTTTTCATTTCCTCATCTTAAAAGCAGCAATTTAGAGCACACTGTGTGCTTAGGTGCCTAATAAGAGTGAACACATAGCCGGGCGTGGTGGCGCACACTTGTAATCCCAGTACTTTGGGAGGTGGAGACCGGAGGATCCGGGTTCGTGGCCAGCCTCTCTCTCTCTCTCTCTCTCTCTATCCTTAGTGAGGCCCTCCGCAACTTCGTGAGACCTGGTTTCAAAATAAAGTATAAAAAATAGGGCCGGGGGTGTAGCGCGGAGGTAGAACGCCCCCGCGTTCAAT
The DNA here is from genome assembly GCA_004027185.1 of Glis glis. Lineage (NCBI taxonomy): Eukaryota > Metazoa > Chordata > Mammalia > Rodentia > Gliridae > Glis > Glis glis. Next base: position 9,036 of record PVJS01037471.1, read on the forward strand.
CCCCGGTACCGCAAAAAAAAAAAAAAGAGTGAACATAAAGATTAGGAAAGGAAGATGGGAGTGAGCCTGGGAGGGGGAGGGGAGGTTGACCCCCCTTCGGGGATTAGACGTCTTCTACAGGTCAAGTCTCCCCTCTGACTGTCCTCATTGGTTTGTTTCAGAAAGTAAATGAGAAGACGATGTCCTTCAGAAACTTATGCCAGTGGGACAATGCCGTCTTAACGATCTTCAACGTACCAATAAAAGAGCATGCCATTTCTAATTACTGTCTCTCTATGTGGGGGTGAATTTGAAATTTTAGAGCCATGAACTTAATATAAGAATATCATAGGAGCCAGGCACGGTGGCACACGTCTGTAATCACAGTGAGTCAGGAGGATCCCAAGTTCAAGGCCTGTCTGGGCAATTTAGCAAGACCCTGTCTCAAAATTAAAAAAAAAAAAATTAAAAAGGCTGCGGATGTAACTCAGTGGTAGAGCGCCCTTGGGTTCAATCCCCAGTACCGCAAAAAGCAACCAAAGAATATCCTTCTCATGGAGGCTTCTGGCAAATTTCCCTCCTTCTTTTTCCACAATTATGCTCTCAAGTGAAAGGTTTCCACTGTTCTAGTCTTCCCAGATTTTATGAGACAAATGAAATTTTTAAAATTCTTTTCAGCCGGGCGTGGTGGCGCATGCTTGTAATCCCAGTACTTTGGGAGGCGGAGACTGGAGGATCCGGGTTCGCGGCCAGCCTCAGCTCTCTCTCTCTCTCTCTCTCTCTCTCTCTCTCTCCTTAGTGAGGCCCTCCGCAACTTCATGAGACCCGGTTTCAAAATAAAGTATAAAAAATAGGGCCGGGGGCGTAGCGCGGAGGTAGAACGCCCCTGGGTTCAATCCCCAGTACCGCAAAAAAAAAAAAAATTCTTTTCAGAATATTTACTATTATTCTTGTGATTTTCGGGAAACAAGGAATAGAGAATACAAGTGAGGAAAAATTACTTTATTTTTTATTTTATTTTATTTTATTTTATTTTATTTTATTTTATTTTGCAGTGCTGGGGATTGAACCCAGGGACACTCTACCACTGAGCTACATCCCCCAGCCCCCTTCTATTTTTTTTTTTTTATTTTGAGGCAGGGTCTCGCTAAGTTGCCCGGGCTGGCCTCAAAATTATGATCCAAAAATGAGGAACTTTTAGAAATGGAGGTTTCCTTAATATTTCCAAAATAATTAATTTTATTTTCTTGGGCACCGAATATGGTTTGGGCCCCTTTCTCCCCCAAATCTACTACACAGTTTCCCCCTCGATTCATGTTAGCTCAATTCTCTACCCAATATGTAACCATCATTGTTTCGCAAAGCCTTGGGGGTTCAGAAAGGGGGCAGCATGCTGGACTTTAAAGGAGGAGGAATGTGGAGTCTTTCAGACAAGGTTTTAAGATCTGCATTTATTTTTCTTGCTGGCTCTGGATTCCCATCAAACTAACCGAATAATCATAATTATAACTAATAACATTCTACCAGGATATATCAGATTATTAGGAATTTCATATAATTTCTGAGTCACACATATTTATATAATTGAAAGAATGGTGAACAACTTTTCTTATTTCCCATGCAAATATCAACTAATCCTAGTCAGTTGAATATCTCTTTTTTTTTTTTTATAAGGGCAGCTAAGAAATTCTTTTGGCATATTATAGGAGCACTCTGGAAGTCGAAGTGAATTTGAGGACATGACAATTTAACATGATGACCTCCAGTCCTACCCACTTTCCTGAAAATGTATCCTCTCATTGTACGCTCACATGGTGGCAACCGATCCCAGATCTCCTTATTAGGGCACTCATGGCAACCTGAGCTCCTTACCTGCGTGACCTACTGTAACCTTCCTTAGTTTGCAAAAGGCCCACTTCTAAACACCATCACACTGGGGTTGAGATTTCAAGTTGTGAATTTTTGGTGGGACACCGACATTCAGTCCACACCACCAACCAAGAGAGAAACAACGAAATCCACACCAAGATGACTCATAGTCAAGATCTGATGGTAAAGAGAAGAAAACTCTTGAAATCCCGTGGAAGGAAACAGCTTTTCCGTGGGGGATAAAACAATGCAAATGAATGTATTATATATCAGAAAAATATGAACGCCATCAGGAAGTGCCCCAACTGTTTTAAATTGTTGAAATAAAAGAGCTGTCTATCCTGATTTCTGTATTCGGGACATTCACCTTTTAGAAATAAAAGGGATATAAAGACAGTAGATGAATCTGAAGGGGGTGTCACATGCCTGGAGTCCCTGTACTTGGGAGGCTGAAACAGGAGGATGGCAGGTTCAAGGCCAGCCTCAGCAACTTAGCGAGACCCTCAGCAACTTAGAGAGATCCTATTTCAAAATTAAAAATAAAAATAAAAAATAAAAAGAAATGGGGATGTAGTTTGGAGATGGAATGCCTCTAGGCTCAATCCCCAGTACCACAAAAAGTGAAAAGAGCTTAGGACTGATATGTCTTGTGACTCTAACCTGTGTTGTCATCGATAATGTAGCAGTCATTTAGGAGTTTAATGCATAATGCATGTAGAATTATGTACCACAGTGTATGTCAATAAAAGTTCGACGGCTGCAAATTAATTTTTCTTTTATTCAAAGAGAATGCTTTTGCTCTTTCTCCCTGGTGACAGCTTTCTAATAATGAGTTATCAAAAAATGGATTTCCTAAGCAGCTGCTCTTTTCGGTATAAAATGCTTGCAGAAAGAAGCAGAAATGCATCGAAAAGGAATCGTGATAAATGAATGCATCATTGCGTATCATCGAGTCGCTCGTGGACATGAAAATATATATGTTCCCTTCCTCACGTAAATGGCAGTGAGCCTGTACCTTGGCGTGACACTTACCCCACTCTTAACCTACGCAAAGAGTAGCTTCGTCTCTAGGTCTCTCTACCTCCAGATGTTTCCATCTGGAAAGCAAAGCCAATGTCTCCCAAATACTCCAGGCAGAAAATTTTCTGATAATTCTTTACGTCTAAAAACAACAAGGTTCTGCTTCTAGAAAGATGCAGTCTATGTACTTTGCCCTATTCCTCCCACTAAGTATGGCTATAAACCCTGAACCTTATATACAAAGCAAACGCAAGAAGACCCTGGAAGCTAGAGAGAAGAAATTAAATGGGGTAGGGACTAAAGAAATGATGTGATGGTGAGTTCTCTAGGTTTCCTTTTGGCTTTGTAGTGCACGGAGTTGTCCTGAAGAAGCCCACAGCACAGAAGCATCAACAGGTACAGGTGAAAACATCACAACAAAAGTCTATTGTTCATTATCACGTACCAGGAGGGAGGAAAGGAGGAATGTATGGCAAAGGAAACAGAGCTAATAAATGTTATGCACATATATGTATGTATCACTATGAGTCACACTATCACATACAATTATAATGCACCAATGAAAATTTTAAAAATAAAAGTTTTTTAAGTAATCAAAGAAAAAAATAAAGATATTGTTTCTAGACCAAGGTCCTGGAAACGGCCTGGCAAAGCAGAAAATATTTAAACAATAACCACTTTCCTATAGCCCAACAGCATGGGAAAAGCTCTGACCCACGTGGGGACTGTTTTTCAGCTTCACATTTGCCAGAATGTGTCAAGTCTCCCTCGCCTTCCTCCAGTGTCAGAGAGATGGAGTAGAAACTAAGTAATGAGCCCCTCTCTTGCCCAGTCCCAAGATGTCAGTGGAGGCCAGATGGGGACCCAGGATCTTCTCCTTCCCCAGCTGTTAAAAGGGCCCCTCAAGACACACTAGGTTGATGTGGACAGTGAACACATGAGACGCAGCAGGCATTCCTGTCCCCCACAGGACAGTTTCCCTGGAAACCTAGCATGGGTACCAAGTCCACCCTTCACCCAGCAATAATGAGGAACCCTCCCCTGCATGCATAGCAATAGAGGTGGAGGGGGAGGCTGAACACCTGTGTCCCCATCCCCACCTTCCCTGCTGGACTGGATTGAGAAAAAAGTCAGCTAAGACAGAAGGTTCAAATAAAATCCAGAGTCCCATTATATCCAAACTGATCTGGTTCCATCAAAAATCGCTTGTTGTGCCCAGAGTTGGGAAACAACTCAACCTGAATGACAGAGGCAACCAGCAGATGCCACAACAAAGATGACAGAGATGTTAGAATGACCAGGCAAAGAACTTAAAGCCGTCATCGTGCAATTGCTCTGATGAGTAATGGCACACAGTCTTGACGACTGTGAAGCAAATAATCTCAGCAAAGAAACTGAAATCAGTGCAAAAGAAGCTACTGGAAATTTTAGACTGGAAAGTTATAAAAGCTAAATGGAGCCGGGCGTGGTGGCGCACGCTTGTAATTCCAGTACTTGGGAGGCAGAGACTGGAGGATCCGGGTTCATGGCCAGCCTCAGCTACTTAGTGAGGTCTCCGCAACTTAGTGAGACCCTGTTTCAACATAAAAATAATTTAAAAAGGGGGGGTTGGGGGGTTGAGCTCAGAGGTAGAATGCCCCTGGGTTCAATCCCCAGTACAGAAAAAAAATAAAATAAAAGCTAAATGGATGGGCTCACCAGCAAAGTGGGGAAAAAAAAATCAATGAACTTGAAGATAGAGAAAACAGAAGTTAATCTGAATCCCAGAGAGAAAATATATTTAACAGAGCCCAAGAGACCTGTAGGAATTTAATAAAAGACCTGATACCATGGCACCTGAATCTTTGATAAGCAATCTACCTCAAAGAGACTGAAAACTTCCCAAATTTGGTAAAAGATGCAAACCTAAAGATGCCAAAAGGTAGGCAAACCCCAGCTGCTTTAGTCAGTTTGGACTATGATAATAGAATACCAGAGACTGGGCAGCTTAGAAAAAACAGAAGTTCATTTCTAAAGCTCTGGATTCGGGAAGTCCAAAATCAGGATTCGGCAGGGTCAGGTTCCGGTGAGAGTCCTCTACTGGGTAGCAGACGGCCTTTCTCTCCTTGTATTCTCATGTAGCAGAGGATGAGGGAGACCCTATCTCCTCAGCTCTCTACGAGAGCACGAAGAACAAGAGAAGGGCCCCATCTTCATGATTTCATCTAAATACCTCCAGAAGATTCCACCTCCAAATGAGGTCACATTAGGAGTTAAGATTTCAACCTGAGAAGCTCTCAGTCCATAACATCAACCAAGATAAACACAATGAAACCCACGCAAGATACACTACTGCCAAGTACCTGACTGTGAAGACAAAGGGGAAGATTCTGGAAGTGGCAGGGGAGAAACAGCTTCTATAAGGATGAAAACAAGACTAATGCAGAAAACATCATCAGAACACATCAAGGAGCACGTGTATGCATGTAGGTATATATTTAATTTTTTATTTATGGTACTGGGGATTTGAACCCCAGAAAGGGGGGAGCAATTCTACCTCTGAGCTACACCACCAGCCCTTTTTATTTTTATTTTTTTTTGTTGTTTTGAAACAGGGTCTCACCAAGTTGCCAAGGCTGGCTATGAACTTGTGATCCTCCTGTCTCAGTCTCCAAAGTACTGGGATTAAAGCCTGAGCCACCAGTCCTGACTAAGGGACACATTTATTAAATGCTGAAATAAAAGAAGTATCAGTCCTGATTTCCACATCGGGTACCTTTATCTTTCAGGAATGAAAGGGAAATAAAATATGGAGAAAGAAAAACCAAGAGAATTTGCTACCAGCTGACCTATCTTTAAAAAACTGGATAAATTGGGTGTGGTGGTGCACGCCTGTAATCCCAGTACTTGGAAGGCTGAGACAGGAGGATCGCAGGTTCGAGGCCAGCGTCAGCAACTTAGCCAGACCTGGAATACCAATTAATTTTACATACAATTAATTGGATTACCAATTAATTTTAAATTAAAAAAATACTGTAGTGTAAATGAAATGAGTGGGCATGGTGGCCCAGTTTATAATCCTAATACTTGGGAGGCAGAGACAGGGGGATCACTGGTTCAAGACCAGCCTCAGCAACTTAATGAGGCCATCAGCAACCTAGCGAGACCCTGTTTCAAAATAAAAAATAAAATAGGACTGGGGGGGGGTGGCTCAGAGGTAAAATACCCTTGGGCTCAATCCCCAGTACTACAAAACAAATCAAATAAATAAATAAAATGAGCCTGGGTAACTCTCTTCACCCCCTCCCCAACATCCCAAACCAGGATGAGAGGAATAAAATGTTATCCCGTCTCTAATATGATAATAATGGTTTCCCCAAAAGTACATATCTCCTAATTCCCAGAACTAGAAACCATGTTAAATTACATGGCAAAGGGTAACTAAGGTTGTTAATCAAGTGACCTGAAACTAAAGAGGTTACCCTGGACTATCCAGGTGAGCCCAATGTAATTACAAGATTCTTAAGTGTGGAAGGGGAGACACAAGGGTGCTAGCCAGGGTGATGTGCGGGCCACGGCTGCCATCGTCAACTTTGAAGGTCAAAGAGGACCAAGGGATGCGGGCGAGAAGGTGGGGTTCTTCCCTGGAGCCTCAGAAGGAAATCAGCCCTGACACACAGACGTGGCCGGCGAGGCCCTGTGCAGACTTCAGAGCTACAAACTGCAGGAGAACAAATCGAGTCGTTTCAAGCCACTGAGCTCATGGGAATTTGTGTCAACAGCCGTAGGACAACTGGTAGACTTCCCGGGGTCAGTCGGGCTCTCCTGTGGCCCCCGGCAAGCGCTGGATCAGAGAGGAATGAAATCAGCATGGGTATGAACAGAAAGCAAGTGAGCAATCTCTTCCCCCCTGAAATAAAGACACTCTCGAAATGCAACTGTGAACATTTTATTAAGCCCAGGTCAAAAGGGGCCGAGTGAGGGAACGCAGCTCTCCCCCCCGCCCGCGTGCGCCCCACGCCCGTCCAGGGGTCCCTGCAGCGGGGCGCGTCCCAGGCCGCACTAGTTCTCTACAGTGGTGCCGTCTCCAGTGAGGTAGTAGTCAGCTGTTTCAAAAGTTCCAGTCTTCTCAGAAAGTGGTGAGAGTCACAGTTAATAGAGAATTTGCTTCATTTTCTAAATTACAAAAAGACAATGACAGAAGTTACTAAAAGAAGCAAGAGAACCTGGTGCTCAAAAGATCAGCCCCATCTTTGCTCACTAAGTGCTATGACCTCGGGCATAGGACTTAATTACATTAGATATAATTCCCTACCCTCCCTCCTCCTCTTTGTACCTTATATAAGGTATTTATAACCGTCCTGATATCTATTTGATTGCATGAAGAAACCACTTTAGTGACTACCAAAAAAAGAGAGTCAAGAATGGGATGAAATATTAAAACTGTACTTTCTTATTCAGGGCCTCACAACTTTGGAATTTTCATAAAAAAATTTGTACTGGGGATTGAACCCAGGAGTGTTCTACCTATGAGTTACACCCCTAGTCCTATTACATCTTTCTTTTAATTTTGAAACAGGGTCTCACTAAGTTGCTGAGGATCTCGCTAAGTTGCCAAGGCTGGCCTCAAAACTGTGATCCTCCTGCCTCAGCTTCCCAAGTACTGGGATTACAGGAGTGTGCCACCACGCGCAGCTTGGGGTTTTAAACCGAGTTAGATGATCGATGCATCAGAAAACCTGATGGCTTTTCTTCAGCTTATCTCTTGGATAAGATTCCATGGAGGAGACCGGAATCTACTTCTCACAGAGACAAGAAGAAAGGAATCTGGAAACACTCCAGGGAGAGGCCTTGTTTCTCCTGTCTATTTGGTCACTAAAAATCCAGGCCATCGGGCTTGGAAGATAAACCTCAGGAAGAGAAGACGTTGTCTTTGACCTCCTTGGTAGGTTTTGTAGCTTATCTCTGTGCCGGGCAAGTATTAGGTTTGGAATCTTTTTCTAGTAGATTGAAGCCAGCATCAAAAAGGGGTATCAACAACTTATGTGAACATTGATACATTCAAACATATATCCAAGGGCTAATTTGCTTCAGGAAGTTCAAAAACACTAATTTTAAGAAAATAAAGCTTTGACAATTTTAAACTGAAAAAGAAAGGGGGGTATCACATCTCTAGAAAGAAATCAGAGGCAAAAGAGAAGAAACAAAGATGCACTGAGAGGAACAGGGAGTTTCCCATGGAGGTGCTGGTCTGGCCTACAATTAAGTAGAGAAATGGCTGCCCTTCACTTCTACTAAGTGTCTGCGTTCTGTGAACAGGCTCGAGTACATAGGAGGGTTCGGATGAATCCGCAGCAACAGCATCTTGCTTTTCGTTACCTCCAGGTGCTCATTTTGCCAGCGCTAAACTACGGGCGGGAGTCGCATCGGATTTGGTGAAAGTTTTGGTCTCCACTCACATTCAGAAGTTCCCAAGAGGAGCGTGTGGACCGGACATGTCTTCATATGCTACTACCATATGCATACCCCCCCATCAAATATTTTCGGCTAATTGAACAAGACACCTGAGGTTACAAAACAGGACAGAACACCTGAGCCTCGCTTCATGAGTCTGTCTGGGAAATTCTCCCCAAAGCCCCTCAGAGACCAAGAACGCAGAACAGAAGCAGTGCTGTTGGGCCTTACCTGCTCTTCTCATCATGCGAACTTTGGGATAAACAGCAGTGACGTTTTATATAAATAATTAAGTACATTTCTTAGTCGAAGAAATAGGATATCCACAGTCATCTCTCCTTCTGTTAAAAACAGAAGCTTTTTAGTTTATTGGTAATCACCATAGTTTCAAAACATTTCTTTCTTTCTGTGTGTGTGTGTGTGTGTGTGTGTGTGTGTGTGTGTGTTCCTGGGGATTGAACCCAGGAGTGTTCCTCTGAACTATACCGCCAAGACCTATTATATCTTTTTTTATGTTGAAATAGGGTCTCACTAAGTTGCTGAGGGTCTCGCTAAGTTGCTGAGGTGTCCTTGAATCTGAAATCCTCCTGCCTCAGCCTCCCAAGTAGTGGGATTACAGGTGTGCCCACCACGCCCAGATAGAAAACATCTCTTGATGGGCAGGGTACACAACACTAGCAGAAATGGACAGATGGCCTCAGAGATGAAATTCCTTCTCACTCTTGAGGTGAAACAGGAAAATGTTCCTGGTGTGTGAGTTTGGAGGGAAGGAGGGCAGGGGACATCGTTGACTTATTAACTAACCACCACTGTTTGGGTAGTTACAGCACAATACTGAGGTCTCCTGTCATTACACAGGTGAGGCAAAGTCTAGAAAGAAGACAATTAGTGTGAGAGCAAGAATTTAATGCCAGACAACCATCCTCTGTAATAGGTTCTTCAGCTTCCGTTAAAATACAATTTCTAGGCTTCTCCAGCTACTACAAGTAATCCTTCATTAACATAGAACAGTGCTAGAACACAGATCTCAGTAAATGTTAGCCATTATTTGTAGACATAAAGACAAAATTACTTTAAATCTGCTTCTGTAGATAAAGCCCAAAGCCCTAGTTTAGCAAAAATCTCAGAAACCACCCAAAACTATTGGTGTTTGTTTTGGGGGGCATAAAGGCACTGAAGACTTATGACCCCCTTCACTAAGTGGGGGACAGAAAATGGAAAGCATGCTGGGTGTGAGGAGGGGCAGACAGGACGATGGCTCCATGCGGTGTGTGTGTGGGTAAATCCCCTTTCCCTCCTGTTCAGTCATGATTTCCACTTACCCACACCCAGATCTTCTTCCAAAAATTTGTCTGACTGAAATGGATCGTAATCATCTGGAAAAGAAAAGGGGGTGATCAAACCCGTCATCCCCATGGAGAGACGGGGTGCGTCCTCCAAGAGCCACCTGGAGGCTGGTCCCAGAAACCAGGGGGCTGGAGCCCTGTTGGCAGTCAACAGATTTCACCTCAGAGAACAAAGCAGCGAGGGCACCCCCAAACATAAGTGACCACAAGACCTTCCTCAGCAGTGAGGGCACCCCAAATATAAGTGACCACAAGACCTTCCTCAGCAGAAGGGCACCCCAAACATAAGTGACCACAAGACCTTCCTCAGCAGCGAGGGCACCCCAAATATAAGTGACCTCAAGACCTTCCTCAGAAGCAAGGGTACCCCGAATATAAGTGACCACAAGACCTTCCTCAGCAGAAGGGCACCCCAAATATATGTGACCACAGACCTTCCTCAGCAGTGAGGGTATCCCAAATAAAGTGACCACAGACCTTCATGAGCAGTGAGGACACCCCAAACATAAGTGACCACAGACCTTCCTCAGCAGTGAGGGTACCCCAAACATAAGTGAGCATAGACCTTCATGAGCAGCGAGGGTACCCCAAACATGAGTTACCACAAGACCTTCCTCGGCAGCGAGGGTACCCCAAACATGAGTGACCACAGACCTTCCTCAGAAGCAAAGGTACCCCAAACATAAGTGACCACAGACCTTCCTCAGCAGCAAGGGTACCCCAAACATAAGTGACCACAGATCTTTTTTGGCAGTGTGGGTACCCCAAACATAAATGACCACAGACCTTCATGAGCAGTGAGGGTGCCCCAAATATAAGTGACCATAGACCTTCCTCAGCAGTGAGGGTACCCCAAACATAAGTGACCACAGATTTTCATGAGCAGCAAGGGTACCCCAAACATGAGTTACCACAAGACCTTCCTCAGTAGCGAGGGTACCCTGAACATAAGTGACCACAGACCTTCCTCAGCAGCGAGGGTACCCCAAACATAAGTGACCACAGACCTTCCTTAGCAGCAAGGGTACCCCAAACATGAGTTACCACAAGACCTTCCTCAGTAGTGAGGGTACCCTGAACATAAGTGACCACAGACTTTCCTCAGCAGCAAGGGTACCCCAAACATAAGTGACCACAGACCTTCCTCAGCAGCAAGGGTACCCCAAACATAAGTGACCACAGACCTTCCTCAGCAGCAAGGGGACCCCAAACATAAGT
>PVJS01037472.1:6137-19996 GCA_004027185.1 Glis glis
GCCTCCCCCCCTGAGAATGATGTTGGTATAATCTCATATATACACATTGTTTATGACAGTAATTCCATAGATTCACTTCTTTCTTACCCTTACCCTTCCCTTGTACCCCTTCCCTTGCACCACTGAGGGTTCTCAGTTGTCATTGGAGTCCCTTTTGTGTCCCCACTACTCCCTAAGTTGCGCATATTAATGAAAACATATGTCCCTTCTTTTTTTGTGATTAGGTAATCTCACTTAACATAATGTTCTCCAGATCTTTCCATTTTCTTGCAAATGCTGTTATTTTGTTCTTCTTTATTGCTGAGTAGAATTCCATTGCGTGTATTTCCCATAATTTTGTAATCCATTCATCTGTTGATGGACATCTAGGTTGGTTCCATAATTTGGCCACTGTGAATTGTACTGCTATGAACATGGGTATGCATATATTACTGTTGTTTTCTAGTTTCAATCCCTTTGGTATGATACCCAATAGTGGTATAGCCGGATCATATGGTAGATCCATTCCCAGTTTTCTGAGGAATCTCCACACTGATCTCCACAGTGGTTGAACTAGTTTGCAATCCCACCAACAGTGTAGAAGAGTCCTAATTTCCCCACATCCTCACCAACATTTGTTGTTGTTTGACTTCTTAATGCTTGCCATTCTAATTGGGGTCAGATGAAATCTTAGAGTAGTTTTGATTTGCATCTCCCTGATTGCTAATGATGTTGAACATTTTGTCATGTATCTATTGGCCATTTGTATCTCTTCTTTCGTGAAGTGTCTATTCATTTCAGTTGCCCACTTCTTGATCGGATTATTTGTTTTCTTAGTGTAAAGTCTTTAAAGTTCTTTGTATATCCGAGATATTAGACCTGTCAGAGGGATAGCTTGCAAAGATCTTTTCCCATTCTGTAGGCTTTCTCTTTAAGCTCTTGATGGTTTACTTTGATTAGCAGAAGTTTTGTAGTTTAATGCTATCCCACTTATTAATTCTTGTTTTAATTTCCTGTGCTTTGGAGGTCTTGTCGAGGAAGTTTCTACCTGTGCCTATATGATGGAGTTGGACCTATGGCTTCTTCTAATAATTTCACAGTCTCTGGTCTAACTTCCAGGTCTTTGATCCATCTTGAGTTGACTCTTGTGCAGGGTGACAGGTAAGGATTCAGCTCCATTTTTCTACAGGTAGATAACCAGTTTTCCCAGCACCATTTGTTGAAAAGACTGTCCTTTCTCCAATGTATGTGTTTGGCACCTTTGTCAAAAATCAACTGGCTATAAGTTTGTGGACTTGTTTCTGTATCATCTATTCCACTGGTCTATGTGTCTGTTTTTGTGCCAATACCATGCTGATTTTATTACTATAGCTCTGTAGTATAATTTGAAGTCAGGAATTGTGATGCCTCCTGCGTGGTTCTTATTGCTGAGAATTGCTTTGGCTCTTCTGGGTCTTTTGTTTCTCCATATGAAATTAATGACTGATTTTTCTAGCTCTGCGAAAAATGATGTTGGTATTTTGATAGGGATTGCATTAACTCTGTAGATCATTTTTGGCAGGATGGCCATTTTGATAATATTTATTCTGCCTATCCAAGAGCAGGGAAGATCTTTCCATCTTCTAAGATCTTCTTCAATTTTTTTCTTCAGTGTTCTATAGTTTTCATTGTAGAGGTCTTTTACCTCTTTGGTTAAGTTTATTCCTAGGTATTTGATTGGTTTTGAAATTATTGTGAATGGATTGTTTTCTGGATTTCTTTCTCAGTGGATTCATGGTTGGTATATATGAAAGCTACTGACTTTTTTAGGTTGATCTTGTATCCTGCTACTTTGCTGAATTTGTTAATTAGCTCTAGTAGACTTTTGGTTGAGTATAGCACAATCGTTTGACATGGCATTTCATAGCTAAAAATATCAAAGTAAATAATTTCAACACCAAATTCGTGTAACAGAAGGTGCCCTTTGCAAGCTGTCCTTTGACTTTCCCTACCTTTGCCCAGCATTCTAAATTCTAAAAAAAGTCATACCTAAGTGATTAAGATGTTAACTGATAAAAATATATAAATTTCTTTGAATTTACAGAACCCAGAACACCAGCAAAATGTGCAATGCCCCTCTTTATTCTTTAAGCCCATCTATCAACTTGAGGTAGGATAGAAGAAATAAATAGGTAGAAAGGAGACATAAGGGAGAACAGGAAAATGTAACTTTAATAATAAAAGCCTGTGACAAGGCCTGTCACATTCAACAGCTTCTGTTGCCTGTCCTCAGGGAAGTGTCTGTTGATCAGACACAGAGGTCACACAAAAGAGGGATCTCCTTGGGCACTTAAGAGAGCAATCTCCTCAGGCATTGTTGGCTGTCCTTGAACAGTTTAAATAAAATGGATACCTACTGATAATGTTAGGTAGCTAGCTAGACATCAGCTGAAGGGGTGGGCTGGGACACACTGGAAGTTCACCTGCAGAGTCTTTCTCACCTTGACCCCCTCCCCTGTGGGAAGGGGGCAGAGAAACAACACAAGGTCTCCCATCCAAGTACTAACCAGGTCTGACCCTGCTTAGCTTCCGAGATCAGAGGAGATCGGGCGCGTTCAGGGTGGTATGACCATAGATAACACAAGGTCACTAAAGTGTGATGTGCAAAGGGCGGTCAATCACCCCAAATGCAACATGTATAAGAAAGGTGTCCAGAGGAACTATAAAACCCAACACATGGAACACTCCACACTGCTTTCCTTTCCCACAAATGGACCTCTCCAGACCCCATCTCTGGAGTGTGACCCATTGCCCCAGGCCACCTTTCCATTCCAGACACTTTGCCCTGGAGTGATGGCCTTTCTCATGGTGCCTTCACTTCTCTAAATAAACCTCCTGTGTTCCCCACTTGTGCTTTCTGTTTGAATGCTTTCCAAGCATGATAAGCAAGGACTGTGTTGTGCAAAATAATCTTAAGATCTCCCACCCTGCAACAATAAGACAGTGAAGGCCAATACCCGGAAGATGACAGGAACACCTAAATCACCTTGTGACTCTAGGACGGAGGTCATCCTCACACACCTCCTCCTGCCCACTCCCTACAAAAGTTCCCTATAAAAGAAGAGCCTGCACTCCCAAAGGGCTCTCTCACTCTGGGGATGGCCTGCATTCTCCCTTGAATGTGTATTTTCTACTTTCCTAAATAAATCTGTCTATGTCTCTGACTGGCGTGTGCTGAAATTCCTTTCCATCATTTAAGCCAAGAACCCCGCTGATGCTGAGTGAAAGAATTGACCCTTCTCCTGTGACAAACTAACACAAATCATGTAAATTGCTATGAGATTTAACTTGCAAAGGCTTATGGTATTTGTCTAAAGGATTAAAGAAACTAGCCCCAGGATGTCAAGGTCAATTGCAAGGTTCCAGTCAGAAAACAAAGACACAGACACACCTGGCTGAGGAAGACCCTGTGGAACATAAGCCCTCCTGCATACTTCCCCACTGCAGCTCCCCTCCTTCCCTGTAAAAGTCATCCCTCTAAAATGGTCTTTTTAAGGGAATGATAGCTCCCCTATCTTCTTAGGGTGCTGACTCTTGAATAAACCTGATTTCCTTCCATCAACTCTTATCTTCTAGGCATTAACTTTTGAGTGGTGAGCAGATGGATTTGTGTTTGGCAACACTTATGTTTTAGGAGTGGGGCTGGTACTGGGGACTGAACCCAGGGGTATTCTACCTCTAAGCTACATCCCAGCCCTTTTTATTATTTTATTTTGAAACAGTCTTGCTAATGTTAGAAACGGATTTTAGGAAAGCCACAATAAAGAAAAAACTCACGAAACCAAAAGTAACCCGGCAAGGCAATTTACTTCTGTGCAGAAGGGTGCGTGCACACGGGGCAGGCAGTTCGCACAGCTTTTTATTCCCTAACTTGAAGGCCACTCCGTTCCCCTTTGGCTGGAGTATGGCTCTTACAATCTACTCTGGTTGGCTTTCTGGGCAGATTTTACAAAAGGAAAAACATGAAACCATAATATCTGGCAGTGGAACATATAGACACCTATACAAAAGTTCCAAAATGGACACCTACGCTACAGTTCCAAAATGGAAGCCTGCCAGTTTCTATGTGATCTTGTAACTTTGATAGAAAAGACTGTTTTCCTTTCTTACACTAAGTTGCTGAGACTGGCCTCAAACCTGCAATCCTCCTATCTCAGCCTCCTAAGTACTGAGATAGCAGGAGTGTGCCACCAAGCCAGGCTAACACTAATGTTTTAAAAAGTAAAAGTCAGTCCCACACCAAAGGCATTTAAAAAAAATAGTCAAATATTGATATGTATAAGATATATGTGCTCAAATGTTTAAATGTTTGTAAAAATATATATCAAATCGGGCTTGGTCAAGCCAGCCTATATTTCCAGTACTTGAGAGGCTGATACAGGAGAATTACAGGTTTGAGGCCAGTCTCAGAAATTTAGAAAGACCCTGTTTCTAAATAAATAAATAAATAAATAGGGCTGGGGGTTAGATTAGGGGTAGAATGTCCCTGTGTTTAATCCCCAGTAACACACACACACACACACACACACACACACACACACACACACGAAAGTAGAAGGAAGGAAATAATAAAGATGGAAAACAAATTTAACAAAATATAGTATAGGGCAAATTAACAAAAACAAAATTTGTGTCTTTAAAAATAGTAATCATCACTTCTGACAATATTGATCGTGAAAAACAAGAAAATAAACAATATTAAAAATAAGCATAATTACAAGTAAATAAGAATTATAAGAGAATATTATAAACAAATTTAAGCCAATAAATTTGAAAACATTGGGAAAAGTCCTGAAAAAATATATAACTTACTTAAAGATATTAAGAAAAATATACTACCTAAATAGACCTATGGCCATTTAAGATGTTGGTTAGAAGTCACAAAATTAACCTACAAAGAAGCACTTTGCACAGATGGTTTTACAGACAAGTTTCACCATACCTTCAGGCAACTGACAACCCCTATCTTATATAAAGTATTTCAGGGGAAAAAAGAGAGAGAGAGAGAGAGAGAAAGAGAGAGAAAGTACTCCTATAATTTTTTGAAGCCAATGTAACCTCAGTACCCTAACTAGACAAGGATGATAACATGAGAAAGGAAAAGTACAACCTAATCTCACTTGTAAACACAGTTACCAATATCCTAAATAAGACATCAGTAAACCAATTCCAGGAGTGTATTTGTGTGTATGCACGTGTGTGTGTGTGTGTGTGTGTGTGTGTGTGTGTGTGTGTGTATACATGTGCACATGTGGTACTGGGATTGAACCCAGGGGATTCTACCACTGAGCTACACCCCAGCCTCTTTTATTTTTTTTTTTTTTGAAACAGGATCTCACTAAGCAACCATGTTCTCACTTTGAACCTGTGATCCTCCCGTCTCAGCCTCCCAAACACTGGTATTACAGGCCTGTGCCGCCACAGCTAGCTCCAAGATTGTATTTTTTAAATACATTGTACAGCAGTGTTTCCAGCAGATGACTGACTAGAAGTACATACTTCCTTCCACAGTGAAGGACCAAAACAAGGAGGGGAAAAAAAAAACAATAGCTATTTCACTGGAGTGTATGAAGCAGAGCATCAGGTGCAGTGGAGTTGCTGTAGAGATGTTGCAGAGCAGAGAAATACACAACAGCCCTATCAAGAAAAGAACGAAGCACACACAGCTACCATTCTATTTCTCAAAAGCAACAGTGAACCAAGAGAGACTTTGCTTGATGGAAAAAGGGCAAGTAAAAGACCTCTGGCAGTCCCCACTCGCACCAGTGACATCTAACATTTACTACAGGAGAATCCTGTGGCCCTTTAGAATCTGAGCTCCGATTAGGGAACTGCCAGGCTACCACAATGCTACATTGCCCTGGAAAAAGAGCCCTGCCCACATTGTGCTTTTTGACACCCAGACTCTTGTTTCGCAAAGCCACCTTGAAATCCTGCTCACCCAGGGTCCACTGACCCAGCCAATCCGACCCCGTGAAGCAGTCAAGAAGCCCCTTCCACCTTTCTTTTTTTTTTTTTTTGTGGTACCAGGGATTGAACCCAGGGGCATTCTACCTCCGAGCTACACCCCCACCACTATTTTTTATTCTTTACTTTGAAACAGGGTCTCACTAAGTTGTGGAGGGCCTCACTAAGTAGCTGAGGCTGGCCGCGAACCTGTGCTCCTCCTGTCTCGGCCTCCCAAATACTGGGATTACAAGCATGCACCACCACGCCCGGCCCCCTTCCACCTTTCCACAGCCTGGGGAAGCCCACTCTGAGGGCTCCGCCTTCACAGGCCTCCAGGAAATAGCTGGGTGGCCCTGTCTACTTTCCCACTGCCCCAGAAGTAAGCTGACAGCCACACTCACTGACCCTCAGCCCTAGGAAACAACCAGACAACCAGCACTGAGAGACTCAGCCCACAGTGTTCCTACAGAATCAGCTCTGTGGTCCTGCCCATTCTCTGGTGGCCTCAAGAAGCTGAAACCCCCATTCTCAGAAGTTTGGCCTACTGAAGTAAGAAGGACATAGCCCTGTCCATCTATTCTCAGCCTCAGGAAGCAGCAGGAAAGACCTTCATGGGCAGGCTGACCCTCAGAGGACCTGCAAAACCACCCATGCAGGGCCTCTGAGGCCCTCCAACACTGACAGGTACCCCATGAGGGCCCACTGCTGTGGCCAACCTCCTCTCTGGCCCTCAGACACCGTCAGGTATCCCACCCAGGTACCACACAAGCTGTGCTGCACCCATATTGGCCCACTAGGGTGGCCTCTTTACAAAACCCACTAAGGCTGACAGATACCCCACACCTACAGCTGGGTGCACTGTACTCAGAGCTGCCAGTGAACCTGCCCTATCAAAGAAAGCCACATCACAACTTGCACAACAACCCCACAAGCCCTGCAGTCTAAGCCACTGAGACACCTGCAGACATTGCCAATGTGGATTACAGCCAAGGAGGCTACAAAAGAGGCTACAGACGTGCCCACCTGGAACCAAAGCCAGTACAGCATACCCAGCTGACAGATTGCTACAGAAAACCTTCTTCTATAAAAACTATCCTATAAAATTGTTAAAGATAACTGGCCAGCCAGATATACAAATACCAACGTAGGAGCACAAGAAACATGGAAAACAAAGTAAAATGACAACTCCAAATGGACTCAGTATCTCTAGACTCCCCCTAGAAAAAAAAATCAACAAACTGCATGACAAAAACTATTTTGAAAAACTATTTTAAGAAAACCAAGCGAGATACAAGAGAATGCAGACAGATAATTCAACAAAATTAGGTAGATATTTCATGATACAAATGAGAAATTCATCAAAAAGGTAGAGATTATAAAAAAGAACCAATTAAAATATTAGAACTCAGCTAAGCATGGTGGCACACACCTATCATCCCAGCTACTCAGGAGGCTGAGGTAGGAGAATCACAATTTTGAGGCCAGCCTGGGAAATTTAGTAAGAACTGTTTTAAAATAAAAAGGGCTGGGATATAACTCAATGATAGTGTACCCCTGGGAAGAAAAAGAAACAGAGAGAGAGACAGAGAGAGGGAGGGAGGGAGGGAGGGAGGGAGGGGGAGAGAGAGAGAGAGAGAGAGAGAGAAGAGAGAGAGAGAGAGAAAGGACGGAGGGTGAGAGGGTGGGAGGGAGGGAGGGAAATCTTAGAGTTTGAAAATTCAATAAGTGAATTAAAAAGTACAGTACGGTTGAGAACCTCGACAGCAAAAGAAAGAGTTTCTGAGCTTGAAGATAGGTCTTTTCAAATCATGTTTAAAAATAAAAACAAAAGGAAATTTTTAAAAGAACAAAGAAATCTTCTAAGACTTATGGGGCACCTACCATTAAGTGAAGAAACATTAGCGTTAATGTTGCTCCAGAAGGAATAGAGAAAGGAAAAGGCATAGAAAATCTATTCAATAAAATAATTGGTGAAAACTTTACAAATGTTATGAAAGACATAGCTATCCTGGTCTAGGAAGCTCAAAGGACCCTAACAGACTCAACCAAAAAAGATCCTCTCCGAGGCATATTATAGTTAAACTGTCAAAAGTACAAAAACAAAAACAGAATTCTAAAAGCATCAAGAGAGAAGCGGCATGTCACTTTAAAGGGATTCCTGATAGAATAGTAGACTTTAAATATATTATAGACCATGACAGAATAGGATGACATACTTAAAGTCCTGAAAGAAAAAATTGTCAACCAAGAATATTATACCCTGAAAACCTGTCTTTCAGAAAGGAAGGAGAAATAAAGATTTTCCAGGACATGCTAGTAATTAATCACTACCAGGTAGGCCCTATAAGAAACAGTTAAGGGAGTCCTACACTAGAAGTGAAAAGATAACTAAAACATGTGAAAGTATAAAACTCAAGGGTTGTGCAGAAACACAAAAGAGAAAGAGAATCAAATCAACATATGCAAAGTGATAAACATTAATATATTACATTAACAGAATGAAGGATAAAAACCATATGACCATCTCAATAGAGGCAGAACAGCATTCAATAAAGCTTAATATTCCTTCATGATAAAAATTCTCAAAAAATTAGGTATAGCCAGGCATGGTGGTACATGTCTGCAATCCTAGTACTTGAGAGGCTGAAACAGAAGAATTGCGGGTTCAAGGACAGCTTCATCAATGTAGCAAGACTCTCAGCAACCTAGTAAGACTCTGTGTAAAAACAAAAAAATAAAATGGGGCTGGGGGTGTAGTGCAGAGGTAGAATGCTCCTGAGTTCAATATCCAGAACCTAGAAAGAAAAAGAAAGAAAGAGAGAGGGAGAGAGAGAGAGAGAGAGAGAGAGAAAAGAAAGAAAGAAAGAAAGAAAGAAAGAAAGAAAGAAAGGAAGGAAGGAAGGAAGGAAGGAAGGAAGGAAGGAAACGAATGTACCTCTAAACAATAAGGGATATAAATGACACCACAGACTGCCTTATACTGAATGGAGAAAAGCAGAAATCATTCCCTCTAAGATCAGAAACAAGACAATGATGTTCATTTTCACCACTCTTATTCATTTCACCACTCTTCGTATTGGAAGTCTTAGCCAGAGAAATAAGAAAAAGAATATTTCTATTTAGGGAAAGAGCATCTAATAGAAAAGAAGTTCAAATTATTCCTGCTTGAAGGTTGACATGCTTTTCCATGGAGATAAACCTAAATGCTCCATCAAAAAAAAATCTGTTAGAACTGTTGAATGAATTCAGTCAGGTTGCAGGATACAAAAATCGTCATATAAAAATCAGTAGCTTTTTCATAAACTTACCAAAATTGCTGAGAAAAAGGCAATCCCTATCACAATAGCTAAAAAAATAAAGTAACTAGGACTAAACTGAACAAAGGTGAAGGATATATAATGATATATAATGAAAATTACAAAATATTGACAAAAGAAACTGAAGAGGAAATACAAAAAAATGGAAAGACATGTTGTATTCGTGTTTCTAAAAATTATTCTTGTTAAAATTTCCATACTACCCAGAGTGACCTACAGATTCAAAGCAATTCCTATCAAAATACCAATGACATTCTTCACAGAAATAGGGAAAACACTCCAAAATTTGTATAGATCCACAGAAGACCCCAAATAGCCAAAGCAATCATGAGCAAAAAGAACAAAGCTGGAAGCATTATTATAATGCTTCAAAACTAACTTCAAAACATACTACAAAGTGATAGTAACCAAAACAGCATGGTACTGGCATAAAAACTGACACACAGACCAATGGAACAGAAGAGAAAGTCCAGAAATAAGTCCACATATTTACATTCAACTGATTTTTGACACAGCATCAAGAGCATACATTGGAGAAAAGAAAAACCTCCTCAATAAATCATGCTGGGAAAACTGAATATCTATATACAAGATAAAGAAACTAGACCCCTATCACCAACCATATGTAAAAATAAACTCAACATAGATCAAAGATTTAAATATAAGATATGAAAATACTAAAAGAATATATAGGGTAAACACTTGAGGACAATGGTCTAAGCAAATTTTTTTTTGGATATGACTCCAAAAGCATAAGCAACAAAGGCAAAAACTGACAAATGGGATTAAATCAAACTAAAAAACTTCTGCACAAAGGAAACCACTAATAAAGTCAACAGAAAACCTACAGAATTGGAAGAAATACTGTCCAACTGCTCATCTAACAAGGGGTTAATTTTAAGAATACATAAGAAAGCAGTAAAAATAACAATAATAATAATAATAATAATCCAATTTAAAAATGGACAAATGACCAGAATAGACATGAATGGCCAACAAGTAAATTTAAAAAATACTCAACATCACTAATCATCAGAGAAATACAAATCAAAACCACAATATATCATTTCATTTCACTTAGAACAGCTAATGCCAAAAAGAAAATTAATAATAACAAATTCTAGGGAAGATGTAGGGAAAGGGAAACTCTCATACTGTCCTGATGGAAACATGAATGAGAACAGCCATTATGAAAAACAATACGGAGGTTCCTCAAGAAAACTGGAAATAGAAATACCATTATTCAGCAATTCCAACTACTGGGTAATCCCAGTACTTTGGGAGGCGGAGACCGGAGGATCCAGGTTCGTGGCCAGCCTCAGCTCGCTCTCTCTCTCTCTCTCTCTCTCTCTCCCCGTAGTGAGGCCCTCCGCCCCTCCGCAACTTCGTGAGACCCAGTTTCAAAATAAAAGTATAAAAAATAGGGCCGGGGGCGTAGCGCGGAGGTAGAACGCCCCTGCATTCAATCCCCGGTACCTCAAAAAAAAAAAAAAGAGATATCTGCACTGGCATGTTTATTACAACACTATTCACAATAGCCAAGATACAGACTCAACCTACATGTCTATCAATGGATGAATGGATAAAGAAAATATGGCATATATACATAATAGAATATCATTAAATCATTAAAAATAAAATTCTTTCTTTTGCATAAACATGGATAGAAGTGGAGGATATTAATGTTTTGTTGTTTTGTTTTGTTTTGTTTTGCTTTGTTTTGTTTTGTTTTGGTACTGGGTTTTTAACCCAGGTGCATTCTACCTCCAAGTTACACCCCCAGCTCTTTTTATTTTTTATTTTGAAACAGTCTTGCTCAGTTGTTGAGAGTCTCACTAAGTTGCTGAGGCTGGCCTCGAATCTACAATTCTCCTGTCTCAGCCTCCCAAGTACTGGGATTACAGGTCTGTGCCACCAAACCCAGCTGAAGACATTATGTTAAATAAGTCCAGCACAGAAAGATACATACTGTATGTTCTCACTTATGTATGGAAGCTAAAAAATTGATCTCAAAGAAATAGACCATAGAACAGTGTTTACCAGAGTCTAGAAAGGGTGTGAGGGAGGGAGGGTGGAGAGAGGATGGTTAATAGGTACAGGGAAACAATTGGAGAGGAGGAATAACTTCTAGTGTTCTATAGCCCAGTATGATAACTATGACTGACAATAAGTAAATAGTTCAAAATAGATAGTACAGAGGATTTTGAATGTATCCAACACAGGGAAATGATATATATCTGAGGTGATGGAAATGCTAATTACCCTGATTTGATCATTACACATTGTATACATGTATTGAAATGTCACACTGTACCCCATTAAATATATACAATTGGTATGTGTTAATTAAAATTAAGCTGAATTTTAAAAATACATCATAGAATTCCTATTATTTTAAGTAGAAAGATCAAAATACTATTGGTAGCTTCAAATTTTTGTATGTGAGTATGACTAAATATCCAATTTACCATAAACATCCAGACATCCAGCAAGCAATTCCTGAAACACATAAGTTTATTAAGCTTTGATGTTCACATGAAGCTAAGGATCACATTGAGATGTTGTGAAAATGAGTGAGTTTTAAATGAGTATCTAATACAATGTTCTAGGAACCAAATACAAAAATTCCATATTGTGTGTGTGCCCTTACAGTGACATGAGATCTCATCATGTGAAACCCAAGATGTTCTACTCCATCCAAATCTGTGTGGAGAGGCTAACACCTCACTGGTTCAGCGTCCTCTGTTCCTCTGACCATGATCACTCGCTGACTCTACAACTCTGGAAAATTTATTTTGAAAGCCACTGTACTTTATCAAAATTAGTTTTAAACAGAATTACATGGTGGTTTCTTCATAATTTATATCTTCACTTTGACATAACCAAGACTATCATAAAAGCATACACACACACACACACACACACACACACACACACACACACACACACATATTTTAGTCTGAAAACTATTGTTTACAAAGTCGAGTGGATTATTATTTGGAATGTAATCTTCTAAGTGTTTGAAAATTAATTTAATTTTATAAAGACACCATAAGGCCTTTTGACTGGAAAGCCTTTCTTCAGATTACTTTTTATATAACTAATTTTCTTAAGATATAATCACTTCTCTGAAGTCCAAAAGCCTAAGGGAATCTAGAGCACAGATGTGGCAGCAGATGCAATGAGTTGGACAGCTGATCAGATTTAACAACTCAGGAAACATCAGTCCACCCCTGTGCACCAGGTAATCAGAATGACAGAAAGATAACACAAGTGCCTCACAGTCTTACATTAGAGCCTACAGGATTGTTCTTCAAATGATTACCTTTAATCAAAGCCTCACTACAAGCTTCATTCTCTCTTCTAGTTATCTCAAAAAGAGATGAGGAAAAAACATTTCATTAGATAATTAAATTTGTGTGGTACCTGTCCCATGGTAGTCTAGGCTGATATGACAGAAATACAAGCCCGGCGTGGTGGCGCACGCTTGTAATCCCAGTACTTGGGGGGCGGAGACTGGAGGATCCGGGTTCGCAGCCAGCCTCCGGTACTTAGTGAGGCCCTCAGCAACTTAGTGAGACCCGGTTTCAAAATAAAGTATAAAAAAAAATAGGGCTGGGGGTGAAGCTCAGAGGTAAAACGCCCCTGGGTTCAATCCCTGGTACCACAAAAAAAAAAAAAAAAGAAATACAAAACTTTAAAGTCAAGCTATTTAAAATAAGGAAATATCATATAAAAATGCTTCTTATGCACTAAAGTTGCCATCCATATAGAAAACCAACGTAAGCAGCTCGGCGTGGTGGCGCACGCCTGTAATCCCAGCGCTGGAAAACCAACATAAGCAAAAAAGCAAGGTATTTCAAATCTAAAAATCTAAATAGAAGCCAGGATTACCTGGCTTTACAAATCTAAAAATCTAAATAGAAGCCAGGATTACCCTTGTAATCCCAGTATTGGGAATCTAAGACAGGAGGATCACAGGTTCAAGGCCAGCCTCAGCAATGTAGGGAGACCCTCAGCAACTTAGCAAGACCCTGTTTCAAAATAAAAAAATTTAGAAAAGAGCTGGGGTGTAGCTCAGAAGTAAAATGCCCCTGGGTTCAATCCCCAGTACCAAAAAAATATATACATATATGTATGTGTATATTTTCTATGTGGAATATAAATATAAGTGTGTATAGGTTTCCTTAGACTTTTGCATTTTAGAGAAATGATTGTCTTAATAAGGAAATTAGTTATGTAAAAAGCAACACAAACTCTTATTAATCTGAAGAAATGCTTTATAGTCAAAAGCCCTTGTGATGTTTTGTTTGTTTTTTTGCTTGTTTTTTTTTTCATTTTTTTATTAGTGTGTGTGTGTGTGTGTGTGTGTGTGTGTGGTACTGGGGATTGAACCCAGAGGCATTCTACCTTCGAGCTACACCCCCCGCCCGATTTTATTTCTTATTTGGAAACAGGGTTTTGCTAGGTTGATGAGAGTCTCACTACTTGCTGAGGCTGTCCTCGAACCTGCGATCCTCCTGTCTCAGCCTCCCAAGTACTGGGATTACAAGCATGCACCACCCCACCTGGCTT
>PVJS01037473.1:0-19900 GCA_004027185.1 Glis glis
AAAATAAAGAATAAAAAATAGGGCTGGGGGTGTAGCTCGGAGGTAGAATGCCCCTGGGTTCAATCCCCAGTACAAAAAAAAAAATAGGTCTGGGGGTATAGCTCAAAGGTAGAATGCCCCTGGGTTCAATCCCCAGTACCGCAAAAACAAACAAACAAACAAATAAATAAATAAATAAACAAAAATACCATTCATCTCCTCCCAGACCAATTAAAAGTAGTCTTTGGAAGGGGGGGGGCAGCTGAGGTGTAGCCTGTTATCCTAGTACTTGGGAGGCTGAGACTGGAGGTTCACAGGTTTAAGGCCAGTCTCAGCAACCAGGCTGAGCAACTTAGTGAGACCCTCAATGATTTATGAATAAAAATTCAAAAAATAAAAATAAAAAAGGTCTGGGGGTGGAACTTGGAGGTAGAATGCCCCTGGGTTCAATCTCCAGGACCCCCTTCCCCAAGTCTTTGGGGGCTGGTTGGTGCTTCCCTATATTTTTTTATAGCCCTCCAGGTAAATCCAACTTGCGACCTGGGTTGAGAGCCTCTGCTAAGGCTCACATTAGGAAATAAATTTGCTGTGTGTGAATTTAATAAGATATGGGTCTCTAGGGACAAATCATTTGCCTTGAAGAATTGGCCGCCCAATTTTTCCCAGGCTGAAACTACCTAAGTCTCACTGGGAGTTAATCCTTCTCCAAAACTATGGGTTAGATGCAAATTGATCCCTACATCTCAAGTTTGACTGCACAATATTTTTATTTATTTTTTATTTTATTTTTATTTTTATTTTTTTTGCGGTACCGGGGATTGAACGCAGGGGCGTTCTACCTCCGCGCTACGTCCCCGGCCCTATTTTTTAATGCTTTATTTTTGAAACCGGGTCTCACGAAGTTGCGGAGGGCCTCACTAGGTAGAGAGAGAGAGAGAAAGAGAGAGACAGAGAGAGATAGACTGATCAATCTATCCATCGATCGATCGTGGGCGCGCATGCGCGCTGAGGCTGGCCGCGAACCCGGATCCTCCGGTCTCCGCCTCCCAAAGTACTGGGATTACAAGCCTGCGCCACCACGCCCGGCTGCACAATATTTTTAAATGTATACACAATAGAAACATAAATGTTAGTTACATATGATTGGAAATAACTCATTGTTGATGCCAGCAGACACCTGAAGGGACACAGTCTCTGAAATTATAGCTGTTGAAATGAAGGTGTTTTTGCAATGATTGAACACTTTCTCTTCGGTTTATGCTGTGGTGTGTTTTATAATATTATAATATTACCCTTTTTCTCCTCACTCCAACCTCCCCTGCTTGACCCCATGGAGATGTGGCATTGCTAAACCAAAGAGAATCCAGTTTTACATGCAAAGACAACTGTTTTTCTGAAGGAAGTGTGCACATTCCTCCTCAGCTCCTAGAAATATTCTTGGAGATTGGACTTGGACCACTTCTTCGAGTGTATTTTATAATCAGAGTTGATTGTGAATTAATTGAAGGAACCAACTTGCTTCTCTTTGGCATATTTTGGGACTGCAAATTTGAATCAAAATTGATAGAAGGATACAATAGTGATAGTATATATTATTATTATCTTATATTGAAAATGAAAAGAGATTCAGCAAATTTAGATATAATATCCTTCCTATGCAGGTGGTTGAATCCAGTGAGCCACGACCACTGATCTATATCTCCAGCTCTTTTTATTTTGAGACTGGGTCTGCTAAGTTGCCCAGGCTAGCCTCAAACTTGTGATCCTCCTGCCTCAGCCTCCAGAGTAGCTAGAATTACAGGTGTGTGTCATCATGCCCAGCTGATAAAATCTCTTTTATACTTTATTCATCCACATAACTTCAAACTAAGATCGGCTGCAGTCACTTTTTAACATCTTGAAGACAGTTATTGAAATATTAGCTATTCCTCTAACAAACTCACATTCTAATATACAATAAAACATATGAATTCAAAGGAAGAAATTCAAATGCATATTTAGGAAAAATGCAGTTCATTATCCATGACATGGATTTGATCATCTTTGTATTAGAACAGAAATGTAAAATACAGATATTAACAAATGGGAATTAAATGACTGTAGACAGTACCAGTTGGATCACAGAAGGATGGGATTATCCACTTACTGAGATCAGTGAAATTAGCAAGTCTATGAAGTATACTTTAAAATTATAAAGATTGAAGAGTTAGTAAAACAGGGATCAACGAATAATGAGAACTTCAATAGAACTTGTTCTCACATTGTGGAACAATTCATGGCAACATGTGCTTTTCCCAACTATGCAGATGGCTTGCCTTGGAAGGGACAGTGCAAGCATGTTCATAAATGGACCCTAAATGTCACAATACAGGGAAGGTTAGGAACAGAAGCCCAATGTCCTACTCTCCAGTGGTTCCTGTCACTGAATACAATGCAGTAAGAGTTCATCTGCAATACTGCTAACTTTCTCCAAAAAAGTGCTTTCCATAGTATATTTTTTTCACCTTTCTAAGATCGTTATGAAGTAGTAAAGCAGTTGTTTACCTAAAACCTTCAGGCAGAAGTTACGGAGTGACTGAGTGAGTCTGGGAAACCAAGTTGGCCAACATTCATCTCAGAGTTTTCCTTCAGTAGACTCAGCACAGTATTTATCAGCTGCTTACTACGTGCTGAGAACTCATTAAGGCTTTTCGGGTAGAGTAGAGGACCAGAGAGACAAGGTTCCTGTCCTGTTGGTATATTCTGGTTGCAGGAAATTGACAAAAGCAAAACAAAACAAAAACCTACTGCAAACAGTTATAAGAGAGCAGAACTGGGATCTATATCCCTCTCTGGGGAGGTGATATTAAATCCTTGAAGCTCTGAAGGAAAGCAAGACCACAGGTGCATGTAGGACTTGAGTTTCCAAAGCATTTTTAGCCACACACCCTCTTAAGGGTACAAATCCTCAACTAATCCCTTGAGGTAGAGGAGGCTGGATTTTTTTCCCCACCCCATTTTACAGATGAGAAGCTTGAGGTTCAAACAGGTTCAGTGACTTCCCAAGGTCTTTCCAATTTCCAGTATTGGTCTTGCCAATATTCAGAATCCCATCTCCTGACTGCAGACACTGGTTTTCCCACCCCAAACCCCAAATGTTTTCGGGAGGTGGGCACTGCTCACCAAATCATATTACCTTCAGAGGCCAAGTGTTCAACCCATCAAAGCATGATAAGTTTCTTTCTCTTGAAATTCACATTCTATGGAAGCATGACGGCAACTCTGACCTGCAGCCCCAGAAACGAGGCTGAAAAGAAGCTATGGGGACTGAGCCCCGGAGCAGAGGTGCAGGCATGCGTCATCACCGTCATCACCGGAAGCCCTCAGCCAGTTCCCAAGTATTCCAAAGCTATTCCAAGTATTTCAAAGCTCCCACTTGGCCAAGCCTTTCCACTTGAAGTAGGAATGACTAAATCCAACCTTCAAAATGGGAGGAGAGAGAGGACCTTTGAATGCCAGAGAATCACTGGAAACCAGACAAATGTTTTCATCACCCCATCTTGCCACTCAATTTCTGGTAACAAAGTCAGAAATTTTTAATAAAGCAAGGTCAGCCAAGCAAAAAAAGGATCTTCATGTTTAAGTACTGAGCTACTAAATGTATCGACTTGATTTTCAAGTATTCTAACTCAAATTTCTCATCGCAAGAAATCTGCATGTGCAACCCATGAAGGAAGCAACATGTGGCTTTTAATGGTGACTGAGGCAATTCGAAGATGTATTCTTCACTTAAGAGGAATAATTTAGGTTACATCATATGTGTACTTCTGTGGAACGTAAATAAACTCTATAAGAAGTAAGTTGGTCCCCAAGTAACTTTAGACAGACTTCTGGGTTGCCAGTTTAAGGAAGTGAAATAACAAACACATGTTTGTGTACACAGAGACACATGGTTACATCCACAAAGCCAAGTTCTATGACTAGTGTGCATACATATAATATACATCATATCCATCCATATACACAACATACATACATACAAACATACATGTGTAGATGCACTTGTGCAACTTAAAGAGATTGCAAAGAGGATCTCTGCACTGGAAAAAAAACAAAGTGTGACTAAAAGATAAAAATAAATACAGAAGTAACATAAGATGTTGTGGGTATAAGCTAAAACTAATCTCTGATTTATGACTTTTTTGGATTGAACCCAGGGGCATTCTTTCTTCGAGTTGCATCCCCAGTCCTTTTTTAATTTTATTTTTTATTTTGCAACAGGGTTTTGCTAAGTTGCTGAGAGTCTTGCTAAATTCCTGAGGCTGGCCTCGAACCTGTGATTCTCCTATCTCAGCCTCCCAAGTACTGGGATTATGGGAGAGTGCCACCATGGCTGGCTTGAAATGTGATGCTTAGTATTAGGCGCTAGAAAACATTTCACAGAAACCAAGAACAAAGTGTGACAACAGAATTCGGTTTTACTGGAGGTTACAGTTGTAGATGTGGAAGGGACTTCTCTCTTCAGAATACTACAACAGATCTCACAGGGCCTTCAGGGACTTGTGTTAAGCCCTAGAAAGAATTCCACAAAATGCCCATCTTAGCAATGTACACCCCCACATGTGAGCTATATCCCTCACAATTGCACTCAAAATGTGAAATTGGGATTGAATGGGAACATGGATTTAAGGAAGAAAAAGGCCACAAAATAATTTGGAGCCATTTCACCATGAAATAAATGTCAGACAGTAGTTTTTTCTATAAATATTTCTTTTTTATTAAGACAATGTAGACATATAACACACCATATTGTAGTTCCTAAATTGCAGCCAGACCACTTACCAATGGCCAATAAATTACTTCACTCCTATGATAGATACGAAGGCTCCATTCAATGTCAGGTAATAGAATAGTGTCAAGGTACCATGCAGACAGCTTGCATAAATATGTGAGGAATAGTAGGGCACCCTCAGTCTCCTCTGTGATTTTTTAAAGCACGAAAACGTTGTCTTATTCCAAATTCCAAAAGATGGAATACAAAATGTTTTCATATTAACTACACTGTTTTTCTTCTTTAAAAAGAGCATTTAATTCACTGCAACTTTCAATCCTAATTCATCTCCTTAATCAGAAAGATCTGTATTTGCTTTCATCTCATGTGGCCAGATGGGAACATTTCAGTGATTCCAGCAACAGTAAACAGCTAAATTCAAAATAATATTTTTCTGATAAATGCATACTGTATACATATTTGTACATATATCTTTGTAGTCAAAGGCAGAAAAACTTAGTTAATTTCATCTTTGGGCACTATTTTTTATTTTATCAGACAGTTGAAAGTCATTAAATGTTTCACAGTATAAAATCTTGAACAATTACCAACACACCTATATTTTCTGCTCCTAATTTCAAAATGTATTTGGACCGGAGGTATGAGAGATATATATCACCATTTAAAACAAGTTATCTGGAAATCTTAAGGCACAAAAATTTCCAGATTTATATATTCAAAAATAAATTATTTTTAAAAATGAAATTAAGAAAAAAAGGGGGGAAGGGGAGAAGCCTGTAGCTTATATTCTTCATGAATAGCTTTCAATATCTTCCAGGTGGGGGCAACAGTAAGTCAGTTTTGAAAGAAGGGAGATCAGGCTCTTTAAGCTCCCTGAGTCCAGTTACAGATGAAATGACTTCCTGGCAGTAATACCGTGAATAACACACCCGCGAGCTTTCAGGAGATGGGACTTCTGGGCTGTGCTCCAGACCCCGAGCGGTGGGCTGCTAGATCTCTGCTTAGTTAAGCTCACCACCTCCGCCGGGCTCGGCGGAGTCGGCCCGAGGCCCCGAACGCGCAGGCGCGCTGGGCACCTGCCCGAGGGCTCCCAGTTGCGGCGTGTTGGGAAGTCCTGGAGCCGCATTCACACCCTCGCTGTGCCCGTGGGGAGTGTGCGTCAGTCACTCCCAGCGCTCAGAGTCTCTACCTTTCCAGGACCACCGGGAAGCAAGGAAACCTTTCTCCCACGTTTGCATCTCATTCATTTTTTTCCCCCTTTGGGCAATTCAAGTCCATTCACAGCCGCTGCAGACATGTATGTACGCGCAACTGCACCCTTAAACTCTCAAGTCCCAGCAGCCAGAAAACCGGCTTTCGGGAGGGTTGGCTGGGGTCCCGTGGTTTCTTTTCTGCAAATCCTCAGACTTTGGGAAGGGATGGCCACGCACTCCTGGTGCATGAAGCGAGGTCGATCTTGCACAGTCTGGACGAAAGGGCTGCCCCACCAGCATCCCCGCCTTCTGGGTTTCCCTCTCTGGCCCAGCGCGGAGGGCGTGGGGCAGGAAACAGGCTGTGCAGTGGCCTGCGGGCTAGAGGGGTGGGTGTGCGTCCGGTGCGTCCCAGACACGCAGGGAGAGGGAGGAGAAGCTTGAACGCACTGAGCCCGAGGCCCAGTCCTCCGGCTGTGCGGTGCAGGCGGACTGCCCACCGTGCGGCCGGGTTACGTGTCGCTCCTCCGCGCGCCGCCGGGTGCCGCAGCCGCCCGCGCCCTCGGGCCGCCACCTGCGCTTCCCGCCGAGCCCGCCGCCGCGCCCTCGGGCCGATACTTGAGCCAGCAGATGATCCAGGTGACCACGACGGAGAAGAGCGCCAGGATGCTGGCCACCGACAGACAGATGGGCCCCACCGGCGAGGGGGAAGGCGTCCCGGTTGCCGGGGCATCGCCAGGGGGCGCCCCGCTCCCGGGGGGTCCTCCGCCCCCGCCGGCGCCGTAGTGGTTGACGAAGATGAGGCCGGTGAAGAGCAGCACCACCATGGAGAGGAAGGAGAAGACCACGCACACGCAGCCCGCGGTGAGCGCGGCGCGCTTGCAGTTCTGGCAGCTGTCGTAGGCGCCCGGGGCGCGCAGGCCGGGGCGGGCGCGGGGCCCGGGCGCTGCGTCCTCGGCGGGCGGCGGCGGCGGGGCCGGGGCCGGGGCCGGGGCCGGGGCCGGGGCGGGCGGCGGGGCGGCGGCGGGCGCGGCGCGGCGCTCGGGCAGCGGCGGGAGGCGGTCCTGGGGCAGCGGGTCCTGCGCGGCGCGCAGAGCCAGCGGGAAGGCCTCGGCGAGCTTGGTGTTGTTGGGCAGGCCGTGCACGCGGCTGTCGGGCAGCGGCGTGCGGTGGCGGCACACGGGGCACGCGATGGCGCCCGGAGGGCCGTGCCAGGGCGGCGGGCGCGGCGCGCGCTCAGGCACGGCGCTGGCGGCGGCGGCGGCGGCGCGGAGCTGCAGCTGGCTCAGGCACTCCTGGCAGAAGGTGTGCAGGCACGCCAGCAGCTTGGGCGCACGCCGGTCCGCATCGAAGTAGTTGTAGCAGATTTTGCACTCGTAGTCCTCGAGCGGAGGGAGGCCGGGGGCCGGCGCCGCTGCGTCCCGGGGTCCCGTGTCCCCGCCGTCCCGGGCTCCCGCCGCTGCGCCCCCGGCTCCCGCCCGGCTCCCGGGGCTGCTGCTCGGGCTCTGTTCGCTGCCGCCGCTGTCGTTCGCCGGCGCTGCCATGGCATGATCCGCCCCTCATCGGGGGCCAGGTGAGGCGCCTTCCTCCCCCTGCATTGCCGCCTCGGCTCGGGGCGGGGAGGAGGCGCTTCTGCCTCCCCCCTCTGACTGCTGTCGCCTGGCGGGGGAGACACAACTGGCTGGGCCGGGCGGGGGCGCGGCGGCTAATGCCTCCCCCTCCCGTCCACCCCACCCCACCCCACCCAACCCCGCGGGCGCTTCGGTCCCTCCCCGTCCCCGGAGCCTCTCTGCGGCCCCCCCAAGCCCCCTTAAGGCAGCTCTCCTGGCAGCTTTGGGTATGGGTTTTGTTGGACTTGGAATTGGGAGTTGAGGGAGGCTGGGGGGGGGCGGTGCGGGGACGCATTTGGGGGTGCAGCTGCTTAAAGATGTTGCGTATCGCCTGCGCACCCCACCCCCCAACGGGGTGATGATGGGAAACCCGGACCTGCTTTTCCCTGCTCCCCCGCCCCTCCCCTCCCTTTTATTCTGCGTATCCCCCTCTGTCTGGGGCTGGGTCCCTGGCCAGCCTCGTCTCCCCCCACCAGCAAGAGCTCACCGGTGATGTAATGCGGACCCGCGCAGGGCGGGGAAGCGGCGGCCTCAGCAGCCAGGCAGCAGCCGATCCTTCCTTTAGTGAACACCGTGATCTCATTTCTCCGTCCAAGGGCGAAAGCCAATAATCACCAAGCCATTTACGCTTTGCGCTTTTATTAGCAGAGCCCAGGCAGGCCTGCGCTTCTCGGGGTTGGAAGCATTCCCTTCGCTGTTTGGAGGGAATTTTGGAGCTGAACAGCCCCCCACCCTCAACGTTGCTTCCTGAGATTGAAGGGGGCACCAAGACAGACTGGGAGGGGGTCTTGCTATTTTCCCATCGCTGATCACAGCAGTTCCAGGGAGCTATTTCGTTGGTACTCAGGGTTGACAGAGGCAGAGTGGAAAGTTGTCAACGAGGTTCATAGATTTTCAAAAGTCCAGCTTAACCCTAGTCATTGGCATCGCCGCCCACTTTGTTTCTCCACTTACCCGCTTCAATTTTTATCATACAAATGTAGAGAGCCCCAAACTCTATGAGTACCATGAGCCAGATCTTGATTTTATGAACACTAATAGAAGCCCAATGGGCAGGTTAGAAGTAGGGCTTCTTTAGAGAGCACTGGTTGGATAAGGAGTGGTGGGCTTGGGGACCCTCTCAGAGGTGTTGCTTCCATATTCCTAACCAGAAAGTCTTTCCTCCTGTTTCTCCAGATTGGGCCTCACTCTGTGAAGAGGGAAACCCCCACCCACACAGCACAACCAGGAAGGGGAAGACGAAGGCTTTGTAAGATTCTGGGTTCCTTGAGGTGGGAACGGTCTCACTTTCTGTCCACATTCTCTGCAGAAGACAGCAAGATGCCCCAGGATATGTTTGTAGAAAAGATAAATGGGTGGGAAGGAAGCTAAAGAAAAAGAAAGGACAGAAAGAAACCAGTAAACTACTAATGTACAGACAAGAGGTGGAGGAGGGGAGTCGTAAATAACTATTAAGTTTCTGACGTTTGAAAATGCATTTATTTTTTACTCTAAATAGTGAATGTGATAGTTGTCCTTAGTGTAAGAGACCTCAGGTGAAGCTTGTTAAAAACACTAACTTTCCATTTCCTAGCTTCAAATTTTATAATTATGATTTGAGAGAATGGTCTTAATTTCATTGAAGCATTTCATTTCGTGCTGCATTTCATGCAGCATTTCATTTCTGGCCACCCTCAGAGAGGGCAGGTTGATGGGGCATCTGGAGGATGCCCTCCCCTGGTCTTGGAATGTTGCCCAGGGACCCAGAGTTCACTACAGTAAAAGGCTTCCCGACCTCTTTCCCCCATTTAGCTGTGTGACTGTGAAGAGACTGAAATAGTGTGCTTTATGCACTGTATTAAACTGAGTTCTTCTGTAAGCCTTGTTTGGCTTTGTGCTGAGAAGAGACATGACGATGATGATGTAGGGAAATGTAAAACCCGAGTATGGAGGAGAAAAGCAGAGAAACAGGAGGGCTGGTGTGGATTTGTGTTGTTCTTCCTCCCATCCAGGTCCCAAGGCATGTGCCACCTCCATGCCCAAAGGGGACCAAACAGGGACCTCAGCTTGGTGCAGTGGCCCATGCCTGTAATCCCAGCCACTAGGGAGGCTGAGGCAGAAGGATCAAAAGTTCAAGGCCAGTCTTGGTAACTTGAGACCTGTCTCAATATAAAAAATAAAAAGGGCCGGGATGTAGCTCAGTGGTAGAGTGCCCCTGAGTTCCATCCCCAGTACTAGGGTGGGAGGGGGTGTCGGGGAGTGACTTAACAAGAGTTCAGAAAGCCTGCGTGTCTGGGTAGAGCATGTATTTGGGTGAAACATTTAAGATTTTGTAATTTCACTCGGTGACACAATCTCACCATATACCAGAGCTTCTCACTCACCCTGAGCACTATTAGCGTTTTTAGCTGGATACTTTATTTTTTCATTGTGGTGCTATTCTGTGCGGTGCTCAATGTTTAGCAGCAACATCCCTGGCCTCTCTCCACTTGATTGATCTCAGTGGCAATGCTCCCTAGTTGTGCAACCAAAACTGTCCCCTGGAAACAAAATCATTCCTGGTTGAAGGGACTTACACCAAAATCACAGACTTGATTAAAGTGAAACCAAAACCAGAAACATCTTCCAAGTCCTGTCTAGCGCAAGCAAATGACATTAACAAAGTTGTTATTTCTTAGCTGTGGGCATTTCTTCTATAGCTCATGGTAGTGTAGGTACCACTGTGCCCTCCCTGAACGGGCCAAGAATAGTTTTTGTCAGTAATACATTTTCTCTTGCTGGGGTCATAAGCAACTGCCGGAATTTGGTTACCAATGTTAGAATTTACCTTGTTTGCCTAGGTTTTTAGGGGCACCTAGTATCTTTAATTATATTCTGGGGCCAGTTGCTGGTTTTTAGGACTCATAAAAATATCATGTGGGGGGATTCCATTGGTGCAGTGGGGGCTGTGATATTTCTGAAGAGTGTAAGTTTGTGTCACTCGGGCCACAGGCATCTGTCCTAATGGATTGTAGGACACAGTGCCCACCGCATCACCTGCAGAAGTAAGTAGTGAAGCGTGGTCATTTCTTTGGGAATCAGGGGTTCCCTGAAGTCAGAAACAAGGAACTCAGTGTCCTCATCAGTGTTCGAATTGACTTTACAAGGGCCCTGCTCATGCTGTGAACATGTTAGACACCACTATTTGTTGAATTGTTTAATTTTTGAGAACTGAGTAAACAGTCTCAGGCAATCTCTGGTCTATATTCCCTCCATCAACCGTCTGAAGAATGTTTTAGTTCTGGGAGCAGCTGTGTCACAAAGGAACATAAGGTGCGGTCGGACAGTCCTGGGTCCAGACCCTCGGTCTGCTCCTCCCCCTTTGTGTTATGTTGGATGGGTTGCTTAGCATCTCCATGCCTGTTTCCCAAACTATAAAGTGAGGATAAGAGTAGTAACTGCAGGAAGACTGTTGCAAGGATTGAATATGTCGTGCATATAACACAAAAAGAAGAGTCCAGCCCCTCTGAACACTCATTACTTCATGGCAGGGGTTCCTATATCTGATCTTAGTAATTCTCACATATGCCCTGGAGAGAGGCTCAGAGGGTTCATGTAGCTAGCCCAGGAGGCACAGCCAGTGGTAACCATGGTTCTTAACCAACCCATCCACTATTCAAAGGTAGAGATACAGGTAGCATCTCAGTCAAAAAGAGCAGGCAACCGGGTGTGGTGGTGCACGCTTGTAATCCCAGTACTTGGGAGGCAGAGACAGGAGGATTGCAGGTTAATGGCCAGCCTCAGCTACTTAGGCCCTCCGCAACTTAGGGAGACCCTGTTTCAAAAATAGGGGTGTAGATTGGAGGTAGAATGCCCCTGGGTTCAATCCCTAGTAGTGCAAAAAGCAAAAAAAAAAAAAAAAAAAAAAAGCAGGCAGATGCCTGACCTATGAATTCAACTATGCATTAAGGATCTGCCAACTGTAATAAATAAAGCTCTGTGTAAAACATGAGGACAAAGTGAAACCCTATTGGTCATGTTGGAAGGCTAGATGTACAAGCAGATAATGCCACTTGGAACCAAGTGGTTACTCATTCCATCAAACAGTTGACATCTTAAAATAGAAACTGGATCAATTCAATTCGACATTTATTGAAGTCCTGTTTCAAAAGACATCGGTGCTGGGGATGACACTTGGTCTCCAGGAACCAAGGATTTAGTAGAGAAGCCAGAAGAAGCCTGAGGAAACAGGAAGACTAAATGTGCTGGTATCCTGGTGGGGATCTGGGGCAGATAAAGGGCATCAGGGACAAACTAAGGATCTCTGCATAAAGCATAGATCTTAGTGAATAAGAATGCAGCAACATGCATTCATTAGTTATGATAAACAAAGCATTTAATATAAGATTTAAATAACAGAAGAAATGAATGTGGCATATATATGAGAACACTGGGAATCTTTGAAAGTTTTCTGTAACTCTATTCTAAAATAAAGTTTAATTTTTCATTGTGTATGGTTGTGGGGTTGTGTTAGCCAGTTTTATGTTACTGTACCAAAGTGCCTGGGGTAATCAACTTATAAAGAGGAAAGGTTTATGTTGGCTCAAAGTGTTGGCGTTCCAGTCCATGGTCAGTTGGCCCAGTTTCTTGTGGGCCTGTGTTGAGGCAGTACAGCATGGCTAACTGTTCACCTGATGGCATCCAGGAAGCAAAAAAAGAGGAAGAGGAAGGTCTGGAGTCCCAATATTCCCTCCAAGGGCACGCCTCCAATTACCTAACTTCCTTTCACTAGGCCCCGCCTCCTTAAGATTCCACTTCCTCTTGATAGAGCCAGAGACAGGTGACCAAGCCTTTAACACCTGGGCCTTTGGAGGATATTTATCCAAAATGCAGTCAGGGTACAATGTGATGCTTTGATAAAAAATTTATTTTTTAAAATGTGACTGATTTGTGGGGATTTACAAAGACGAGTCCACTGACATTCCATCAGCACTGATATTAAGACACAGCTACTCCCTTGCATTTGTGTCATCTCTTCAAGTAAAACTCGTGAAGCAGATTTGAAAAAGTCTCCCATGAGAAAGGGAGACTTGGTATTTACTGCATTAGAGTATCATGCTATTTATTATAATAGGCAAATAATACTAATTTTTTTAAAAAAATGTGCACAAGTCATGCAACTACAGTAAAGAAAATTCAGAAAAGAGAATTTCAAAATCCCCTATATCCCAACACTTCAGCATAACTATTATGATCATTAGACTTGTTCTCTGAGGTGTATGTTTTCACATAGCTGCAGTAAGGTACATACTTGGATTCACTCTAATTAGATTTACTCATTCGAATGACTGTTTTGGGTGTCTTCTCTGTGCCAGACAATGTTTTGGGGGTTGGGGATACAAACCAGATAATGGAAAAAAATGAAAAATGCATGGAATTTATATTTCAGTGTATGTATATGTGTGTGAGAAGCAACAAGCAAATAGATGAATATGTAACATGGTAGGAAGCAGAAAGTGCTATGGAGAAAAATTTGGCAGGATACGAGGACAGGGGGTTTTGGTGTGTGGAGGAGGCGGGCTGCTGTATGTTCTAAGGTGTCCAGGAAAAGCCATCTAGTGAAGTGACATTTGAGCAGAGGCCTATAAAGAAGTGAGGGACAGAGCCCTGTGGCTCTCTGGGGGAAGAGTGTCCTAAGCAAGGTGAACAGCAGGTGCAAAGTCCTGAGGTGGAGTCTATCCCTGTGTTCTAGAAATAGCAAAGAGGCCAGGGGTAGGAGAGGGGAAGGGAGATGAGGCCACAGAGGGCATTGGGCAGGGTTGATCATGTAAGGACTTATAGACCAATTTAATAATGTTTATATTTTAATTTTAAATTTGAGTGAGAGCCGGGCGTGGTGGCGCACACTTGTAATCCCAGTACTTGGGAGGCTGAGACAGGAGGATCCGGGTTCGCGCCCAGCCTCAGCTACTTAGAGAGGCCCTCCGCAACTTAGTGAGACCCCGTTTCAAAATAAAGAATAAAAAAAACATGGCTGGGGGTGTAGCCCGGAGGTAGAATGCCCCTGGGTTCCATCCCCAGTACCGCAAATAAATAAATAAATAAATAATAAATTCAAGTGAGTCAGAAGCCATTTAAAGGTTGTGAGTAGAAAGGCACAGAATCTGATTTAGGCTTCGAGAGAGTCCCTGCAGCTGCTGCGGGAAGACTGGCTGGGAGGGTCCAGGTCAGAAGCAGAGAGCCTGGGCAGGTGGGTCGACTGACAAATCAGAGGCGATGGTGCCTTGGATGAAGAGAGCAGGTCCCTCATCTGAAGGTGAAGCCAGCAGGGGCCTCGAGAAAGAGCAGTTTCCAAGGATGTCCCCGTGGCCTTTTACTGAATCCCCAAAACTACTATATATATATATATTTTTTTTTTACTCAATAGTCAAATATAATAAGCATTTCCCATAAGATGAATAGTCTTATAACCAGGACCTCCTTGTATCCTTGTCAAATGTCACATTCATGAGCCCCCCCCACCATCCAATCTCAAACCGCAACCCCCCCACTTCCGGTCCCTCTTCCCCTGCTGTTTTCTTGTGTGATTGCAGAGTTGTCTATGTCTGGTATAAATGAAAATGTAGGGCCTTTGTTAGAAAATTAAGAATTTCAAGAAGGTTGTCAGCAGAACATGAAAGCAAGTGCGAGGCCCTTCTGTGCGTGGAGCCCATCACATGCCCACAAAGCCAGCCCTGCGTATGCATGGCATGTATTTAATTAATTTGCTGTTTATCCCTTTACACATGCACGTGAGCCTAGGAAAGGTCTTGTTCCCTGCCACATCTCCATTGTCTAAAATAGTACTCAGCACGTGGTAGACACTTAATACAGAAAATATTTTTGAATGATTAAATAAGTAATTTTAATGACTAATTAACATTCCATACAATTGCTCCACCAGAATTTCCTGAAACATTCTTCCATCAGTGGGTAGTCAGGTAAAATATTTGGCTACTGTAAATCATGCATCAATAAAATTTTTCACTGTAAAGCTTTTTCTGTCTTTGGATTAATTCTCTAAGATTGATTGTTAGAGTAGAATTTGCCCTCCAAAAATGTAATTTGCTAAATACAATTGGCTGG
The DNA here is from genome assembly GCA_004027185.1 of Glis glis. Lineage (NCBI taxonomy): Eukaryota > Metazoa > Chordata > Mammalia > Rodentia > Gliridae > Glis > Glis glis. Next base: position 14,634 of record PVJS01037473.1, read on the forward strand.
ATGACTTTACATCATATTAATTATCTTTTGACACACTGAGTTTTTGTTTATTTACTTAACACCCAAGAAAGTGCTTTTATTCTATTAACACTCATGTTTATGAAGAAATACTTTTTTAAATGAAGGAATATTTTTTCTCTTCAAAATTCCATTGAAAACATTTTTCTATGTTTTAAATTTTTGTTTCAGTAAGCTATCAGTAAATAAAAATAATTAGATCAATTTTATTATTTATTCAATAAATACATCCTGTTTTCTTCATCTGTTGGATTTTTTTTTTTTTACTTGTGTTACTGGGGATTGAACTCAGGAGCATTCTACCTCTGAGCTATACCCCCAGCCCCATTTTTTATTTTTTATTTTGAAAAAGGGCCTCACTAAATTGCTGAGGGCTTCACTGCTAAGCTGCTGAGACTGGCTGCAAACCTGCAATCCTCCGGTCTCAGACTCCCAGGTCCTGCGGTTACAGACATGCACCACCACGCCCAGCTGTTTTGTTGGATTTTTGATGTTTCAATACTTTGTCACTACTTTGTATTTCTCTACTTAGGCTATAGTTTGGGCAAGAAAAAAATATTTGCTGTGCTCCCCGGGGATTATTAACAGTTACTTTTTAGATTTTCAGTAATTATTAGAAGTGCCACCCAAAACAAACACTGTGACTTGTAATGCGATTGTTGTTCCTTATGCAAACCCATGGCGCTCAGTGCCCCAGAGCTCCTGCCAGTCGGCAGATGGATTGGGTCTATGGTTGGTTTCTGTGTCAGGTGGGAGTCACCCAGGGCTAGACAGCATTTACATACCAAAGCTAACCCTAACCCTAACTTTGAACAAGATGGGCGCACCATTCAAGAGCATCACAAACATGTTTCAAAAATGTTTTCTAGAGTGCTTGGGAAGCTGAGACTGGAGGTTCTCAGGTTCAAGACCAGCCTCAGCAACTTAATGAGACTCTCAGCAACCTAGTGAAACCCTGATTTAAAACAAAAAATAAAAATGGCTGGGGCTGTAGCTTGGAGGTTAGAATGCCCCTGGGTTCAATCCCCAGCAACACACACACATACACACACACACACACACACACACACACACACACACACACACAATGTTTCCTAGATAGAAATGCATCTTCTGTACTCTGAGTTAGCAGGTCCTCGCAGCAGTGTTTTGCAATTTCTTTTCTGATAAGGGTGCTGAGACAGAACACGGAGTTCAGAGCTGCTCAGGCAGGGCGAGGGTCAGTGCAGCGGCCAGGGGAGACTGCATTCCTTGAGGAAGCCCTAGGCAGAGTCCATCCCTTGCCTCTTCCAGCTTGTAGCCTGCTGGCCTTCTTGGCTTCCTGAAGTAGACACTGGGGCAGGGGCAGATGTAGCAGTAACTCCTGGACATATTAAAGGTGATTCCCGGGCGTGAAGGTTGGTGTCTCAGTTCTAGAATGTACCCCGGGGAGATCCCAAGCCCTGCAGAGAAGCTGCACTTAAAAAGGCAGGAGTAGGGAGTGATGGCACAGATCATTCCACCACCAGGTGCCACCAAAGATTCCCAAAGTTAGTGATGCCAGCCCTGGGGCAGGGGCATGCTGAGCCAATCCAGGCAGGAGCCTTGGGTGCAACCGGGGGGCACTGCATACAAGTAACAGGCCAGTGGAAGTCCCTAGGTCCCTAGGGTGTGCTAAGCAATTTTTTAAGGGAGCAATAAATAAGAAAGTATGGGAATCTACTGCAGTCTCTTTTTTTACATACTTTTATTGGTGCATTATAGTTTTACATCATAATGTAGTCCATAGTGGTAGTGCTGTACACGCACACAGCACTTGGTGGGCTTTCCCCTGGCTCCCTCCCCAATCCTCCTCCCCACACAGGGTACTGAGACTGACACTGGTACTCTCACATATGTACATAATGTCTGTGGAAGTGTATTGTAGTCTTTTGATGCTCCAAAGCGCTCCAGCAGGGCCACTAACCTTTCTGAGCCTTAGTAAGGAGCAGAAGTATTGGAGACCACTGCGGGGAGGGGAGTCATGGCTGAGAGAGGGAAGAAACGGATGGTTCCAAGAGCCAGCAACCAGGACAGAGCAGCATTAGGCAGAGCAAAGGTGGACGAGGTACCTGATCGGAGGCCAGCAGGGTCCCTTGCCCCTCCTCACCTTCCGTCCTGTCTTCCAGTTTTCATCCAGAGAGAAAGGAAAGCAAGGGGAAGCGGGAGGCATCCCGATCTGACCGATGCGCACTTACCTCCCGGAGGGTGACTGGTAAGAGAGAAAGGAAGTGTCTGAGCTGTGGGCAAAATGAAGTCTGCACTTTTGCTGTCCTTTAGGAGAAATGGGGAGTTCTTAAATCTGAGCGTAAAGTCTCACACCAGCCTTAGAGGAGGCGTCTTGTTTCCCGCTCTTTGTTGAACCATGGTCCTTTCCTGTCGGCACCATGGAAATAACCCTGGGGAACAGCAGGTTTACTAGATAGTGTGGAATAGCACAGAAATTAAACTAAAGCCATCGCATTCCTCAGTCTACACACATCACATCTAACGTGCTCTGCTCGGATGACTCTAAGCAGTAAGATGGTTCTCTTCCTGCGAGCGGCCTGGCGTGACCTGTGAAAATGGTTCGCTACTTTCTTGACCCAGAAAATCCCACAAAATCATGCAAATCAAGGGGTTCCAATCTTCGTGCTCATTTTAAGAACACCTGAGAAACTACCCAGGCCCTCCAGGGTATGCATAGCTGAAAAGCCACCAAGTATCTGAAAGATGTCACTTTAAAAAAGCAGTGTGCGCCATTCCAGCGTTAAAATAGTGGAGCTGGTGGGTGTGACCTGCGAAAACAGTGGGATTGGACACAGGGTCCGTGGCCCAAAACCAGTGCTGAATTTTGACTGCACATGCTTAAAAATACAGAAAGTCATGCTGAGCTTCCGGGTTTAGATGTCGATTCTCTGGTCATGGAGCATCTCCAGGTGAACAAGGTTCCCAAGATGCGCCGCTGCACCTACAGAGCTCATGGTTGGATTGACCCATGCACAAGCTCCCCGGCCACACTGACAAGACCCTCACTGAGAAAGAGCAGATTGTTCTACAACCAGAAGAGGAGGTTGCATAGAAGAAGAAGACATCCCAGAAGAAACCGAAGAAACAAAATCCTATGGCACAGAAATAAGTTCAGCTAAAATAAATGCAAATAAAAGTAAAAAATAAAGGGGGGGGACATGAGAACCACCTTGAAAAAGAAAAGGACTGTGGCGTCTCCCATGTTATGAGGAGGCCAGGTGGAGCTGGCCCCTCCCCAGCTGGGAGGGGTCTGTAGGAAGAAAAGAGGAAAGGAAGGAATCATCAGTGTGTGTCCTGGTTCCTTCCTCTGAGCCAGACAGGCGGGGTGGGGCTCCAGAACTTATTATGTGATAGGAAGGAATTCTTTTTTTGTTTTTTATAATAATGGCAGTATCATTATAGAAAAAGCCCATATAGCTGGGCGTGGTGGCTATACTTGTAATCCCAGTTCTTTGGGAGGCGGAGACGGGAGGATCCGGGTTCGCAGCCAGCCTCAGCGCTCTCTCTCTCTCTCTCTACCTAGTGAGGCCCTCCGCAACTTCGTGAGACCCGGTTTCAAAATAAAGTATAAAAAAATAGGCCAGGGGTATAGCGCGGAGGTAGAATGCCTCCGCATTTCAAAAAAAAAAAAAAGAAAAAGCCCATATACATTTCTATAAGTCATACTGAGCTGGGCGTGGTGGCGCACACTTGTAATCCCAGTACTTGGGAGGCTGAGACAGGAGGATCGCAGGTTCGTGGCCAGCCTCAGCAAGTAGTGAGACTCTCATCAACCTAGCGAGACCCTGTTTCAAAACAAATATAAAATAGGGCTGGGGGTGTAGCTTGGAGGTAGAATGCCCCTGGGTTCAATCCCCAGTACCACACACACACACATACACAAAGTCATAATGAAGTATTATAGGAGAAAGGTATAATATCTTGAATTTGCTTCCAAATATTCCAGCAAAATAAATATATAAATAAATACATCTAAAAAGTGGAGCCAGGCATGTTTAGGACACACCTGTAATCCCAGTTTTTGGGAGGCTGAGACAGGAGGGTCACAGGTTTAAGACCAGCCTCAGCAACTTAGCAAGACTCTCAGTAACCTAGCAAGACCTTGTTTCAAAACAAAAAATAAGAAGGGCTAGGGGTGTAGCTCAGAGGTAGAATGCCCCTGGGTTCAATCCCCAGTATCAATCAACCAATCAATCAATCAATCAATCAATGTATGTGGGGGACAGAAGAAATCAGATTGTCATAGTGTATGAAAATGGTAAATCTGGGTGAACACAATACAGATGCTCATTATACTGTTCTCTGTGATTTTTGGAAATGTTCGTATCACTCATAAATCTTAGAGACAGACTCAGAATTGGTATCATTCTTTGTATTGAATTGCTTTTTATCACTGTGACCAAAATACTGACAAGAACAACTTAGAGGAGTTTAGGTTTATTTGGCTCAAGGGTTCAGAGGTTCAGTTCATGGCTGGCCGGCTCCAAGGCAGAAACATCACGGCAGCAGGGCTTAGTGGAGGAAAGCTGCTCCGCTCATGGCAGCTAGAACGCAAAAGGAGGGGTGGGGGAGGAAGGGACCAAGGACAGATACAGGCCCCAAGGCCATGCCCCAGGGACCCCCGCCCTCCTGCCATGCCCCACCTCTGAATCTTACTGCATTAGAGCCATCATGCTTTCAACACAGGGGCTTGGGGGGGCATTTCAGATCCAAACCATAATATTCTTATCAAAATAGTACTCGTAATGCTTGTGTTTTCGAAAGCCTCACTAAGCACTTCAGTTTACAAGAACTGGAGGAAATGGTCTGGAATCCAGCTCTCCGTTTTTACTTTGTTTAGCCTCCTTTAAGAAATCAAGGACATGCTAAGGGGGACAGGGAGCCCAGGTGTCCCCGTGGAAACAGGGAGGGAGGTCAGCGCTTTCAGAGCTCAGTGCCCAGGGCAGGTTCCAGGAGTCTTCTTCTGCCGAATTTTCTCTGCAGGTGCTGCTCAGCCTCAGAGCCCAGGGCCCTGCCTGCAGAGCTCCACGCCTCAGTCAGGGATGTCTCTGCTCTAAATCCTGGAATGAGCGACCAAGGGAGATGAGGGGGAAATAGTGCAGATGACGAATGCTACAGGAGCTGAATGGAGACACGGGCACTTCCTCTGCAGTTGATTTAAATACTGGCTTCTATTCTCCACATGGTCTGTGGGTTTTTTTTTTTTTTTTGCAGTACCGGGG
>PVJS01037474.1:9528-20006 GCA_004027185.1 Glis glis
AACCTCCTGCATTCCCTATTTTTGCTTTTTTTTTTTTTTTGTGTGAATGCTTTCCACGCAGAGAAGTAAGAACTGAAGTGCTGCAGAATCATACTAAAATCTTCCAGCCAGGTGTGGTGGTGCACACCTGTAATCCTAGCACTTGGGAGGCTGAGACAGGAGGATTTCAGGTTCAAGGACAGCCTCAGCAAGTAGTGAAACTCTTATCCACCTAGCAAGACCCTGTTTCAAAATAAAAATTGAAAAAGAGGACTGGGGGTGTAGCTCGGCAGTAGAATGTCCCTGGGTTCAATCCCTGGTAACACACACACACACACACACACACACACACATACACAATCTTCCACCTGGTAACAAATGATGAGCTAGATTGATGAGTTTGTTTGATGTGTACATTGGGGACAGTTATAAATCTTCCCTTACATCCCAGAGATAGGCTCTGGAAAACACAGGCCAAGATGAATGTCCTTCAGGCTACAAAGGGTGTCATGCGGCTAAAATGCTCCCCTGCCAAACTTCTATGTTGAAGACCTAACCCCAAGTACCTCAGAATGTGACCTTCTTTAGAGACAGGACCTTATAGAAGTAACAAGTGGAAATGCAGTCATCGGGGTGGGTCCTAACCCAGTGTGACTGGAATTCTCTTAAAAAGGAGAAATTTGGAGACAGATGCATGGCATGCATACAGATAGAATGCCTTGGGCACAGGGAGACTTTCTTCCACAGCCAAGAAAAGAGGCCTGGAACAGATCCTCTGCTCTCAGCCTTCACAAGGAGCCAACCCTGCCAAAACCTTGATTTTAGACTTTCAACCTCCAGAACTAGGAGACAATAATGTCTGTTGTTCAAGCCACTTAGTTTGGGGCACTTCATCATGGAAGCCTGAGCAAATTAAGAGAGAGAAAAGGAGACCAACTGAGGGTCCAGACTTGTCTTAATCTATTTGAGCTGCTATAAAAAAAATCAGATTGGGTGGCTTATCAAACACAAATTTAGCCAGGTGTGGTGGCACAAACCAGTAATCCAAGTACTTGGGAGGCAGAGACAGGAGGATTGCAGTTCAAGGACCGCCTCAGCAACTTAGTAAAACCCTCAGCAACTTAGCAAGACTGTTTTGAAATAAAAAATGAAAAGGGCTGAAAGTGTAGCTTGGAGGTAGAATGCCCTTGGGTTCAATCTCTAGTAACACACACACACCCCTCAAATTTATTTTTCACAGTTCTGGAAACCAAGAAGTCCAAGTTCAAGGTACCAGCAGATTCATATTTAGTGTCTGTTGAGGACACACTTCTTGGTTCATTGGTGGCTGTCTTCTGGCCTTCTGGCTGTGTCTTCACATGGTAAAAGGGGTAAGGTAGCTCTCTGGAGCTGTGTGTGTGTGTGTGTGTGTGTGTGTGTGTGTGTGTGTGTGTGTTAGTTACTGGGAATTGAACCCAGGGCCATTCTACCTCTGAGCTACACCACCAATCTTTTTTTTTTTTATTTTGAAACAGGATATCACTAAGTTACTGTGGGCTGTCCTTGAACCTGCAATCCTCCTGTCTCAGCCTCCCACGTACTGGGAGTGCGTACTGGCATGCGCCACCACACCCAGCTCTGGGTCCTCTCTTGTAAGGGTGCTAATCTCATCCATGAGGGCTGATCCCAAAGGCCCATCTCCAAATATCATCACCACGGGGATGAGGCTTCAACATATGGATTTCAGGGGGACACAAACATCCACTCCATGCAAGCCTGTAGGACAATATGGACCTGGCCATTACGCCAGGGGCTCCCCATACAGGAGACTGATGGTTTCCCCATGAGGGAAGTTCTCTCTCACTACCAGGCCACGAGAGGGACCCACAGTATAAATCTCCAGGTTGTACCAGGGAGAATCCCCAGCCAGCTTTGGCATTTACTATGGACAAACCAGAGGGGCACCCAGAGGACCCAGATCCCTTTGCTGAGGCCTGTGCTGTTGGGACTGGTGTGATCCGACCCTTCACACCCCTTCTCTACCCTTCATACCCCAGGTCTTACCCCCTTAAAGATGAACAACACTAGAGTAGAGGCCCAAGTCCCTCCTTCCCTAAGAAGGTCCAGAGGCCTCTTGTCCTGGTCAAGGTGTACTAGGGATTTATTGGCAACCAAGTTGTTAAAAACCTTTTCAGACACTGGAGCATGAGTCACTGTGGTCCCATGGTATGGTCAAAAATTACTTTAAAGTCAGGCATGATGGCACACACTTGTAATCCCAGTACTTGGGAGGCTGAGACAGGAGGATTGCAGGTTCGCGGCCAGCCTCAGCTACTTAGTGAGGCCCTCTGGAACTTAGGGAGACCCTGTTTCAAAATAAAGAATAAAAATAGGGCTGGGGGTGTAGCTCGGAGATAGAATGCCCCGGGTTCAATCCCCAGTACTGAAAAAAAAAAAGAAAAAATACTTTAACTGAATTTGGAAGAAACTCTCAGATTGGACAATAGGCTGGTGTAATTTTCTGGATATGCTAGTCAGGCTTCTCCAGAGAAACAGAAACAATAGGATGTATGTGTATATATATAGAGAGAGATTTAACTTAAGGAAGTAGAGGAGGCTGGTGGACTAGGAATTCCAGCGGAAGCCAATGTTGGGTCTGGAAGCTGTCTGGAGGCAGAATTCTTCCTTTTCTGGGGACTTCAGTCTTTTCACGTAAGGCCTCCAACTGATTGGATGAGGCCCATCACATTATAAAGAGTAAACTGCTTTACTCAAAGTCCACTGGTTTAAATGTTAATCACATCTCAAAAACAAATACTTCACAGTTACACCTTCGCTGGGGACCATGGCCCAGCCAGGTGGACACATAAAACCAGTTACTGCATTTTGAGCCAATATAAGATACTGTGGGAATAGATGCGTTAAGTACACAGAATACTCGTTGTTGTAAAGGATGTTACTAATGGATAAATACCACAAAACAGCGGTAGAGGGTTGAGTTGACCACCAGGAGCCCACCCAGTTCTCTTAGTGCAGCCATGTAGTATTAATAAAGTAGTACAGGATGCCAGGGGAGGGGAGGAGGAGGACTCGTAGAGGCACCATGCTTAAGGAAGCTCACCGGCAGTGTACAGCCTGCCCTTCCACTTGGACCAGTCAGCCCCAGTGAGCATTCTGTCCTCCAGGGTCAGCGACACCTACACAGGCTGCAGCCTATGTCAAAAAGACGTGGCTGTTGGGCAACGGGCTCTGGGCTTGCGGCTGTGGAGTTTGCCGGATGTCACCAGTCAGAATTCCCCATTTGAGAGACAAGTACTGGCTGGTTATTGAGCACAGATAGACATCAAGAGATAATGATGCTGAGGTGTGGTCATACCTTGATGTATCTATCATGGGATGAGCAGAAACGAGAATACCAACAAAGTGCGTACCGCCCTTATTTCTATGCTTTATATATTTATGTTATATGTGATGACTATATATCGTCATGTTTATATAATGATGGATATACATATATCCACACAGACAGGAGTCCCCCCTTATCCACCATTTCCATAGTTTCACTTATTCATAGTGGACCATGATCTAAAAATATTAAATGGAGCCGGGCATGGTGGCGCACGCTTGTAATCCCAGTACTTTGGGAGGCGGAGACCGGAGGATCCGGGTTCGTGGCCAGCCTCAGCTCTCTCTCTCTCTCTCTCTCTCTCTCTCTCTCTCTCTCTCTCCTTAGTGAGGCCCTCCACAACTTCGTGAGACCCGGTTTCAAAATAAAGTATAAAAAATCGGTCCGGGGGCGTAGCGCGGAGGTAGAACGCCCCTGCGTTCAATCCCCGGTACCGCAAAAAAAAATAAATAAATAAAAATAAAATAAAATAAAATAAAAATATTAAATGGAAAATTCCGGAAGGAGAAACTAAATTCACATAACTTTTATTACATTTTATTGTTATAATTATTCTATTTTATTTTTAATTATTATTGTTAATCTCTTACTGTACCTAATTTATAAATTAAGCTCCATCATAGGCATATACATAGCTGGGCGTGGTAGCGCACACCTGTACTTGGGAGGCTGAGACAGGAGGATTGCAGGTTCAAGGCCAGTCTCAGCAACTTAGTGAGACCCTGTCTCAAAATAAAAAATAAAAAGTGCTGTAACTCAGAGGTAGAATGTCCCTGGGTTCAATTCCCAGTACCAAAAAAAAAAAAAATAGGTATATACATGTAGGAAAAAATATATAGTACATACAGGGTTTAGTGCTATCTGTGGTTTCAGACATCCCCTGTGGGTCTTGGAATTAATCCCCCATGGATAAGGAGGGACTACTGTGATGTGAATATATTTCTTTATTACTAAGCCTCCTTTATTAAGTGGAAGTGGTATGTCTAGGGAAGAAGTAAACCGAGCATTAAGTAGTCAGTCATCTGCTGGGTGTGCAGATTCAGATGCGGAGTCTGCGCCAGCACCTTGGGTTTCTTGGAAGCTTCAGTACACTGAGGTTACTGATGCTTTCTGGACCTATTACAGGAATGCATCCACTAAGTCAGAGCCTTATGGGGTGTATTGGACGGTGCTGCTGTGCCACCCCAACAAAAACTGTTTAAAAGTAGCATGGAGCCAGGCATGGTGGCACACGCTTATAATCCCAGAAATTGGGAGGCTGAGACAGGAGGATCGCAGGTTCAAGGACAGCCTCAACAAGTAGTAAGACTCTCATCAACCTAGTGAGACCCTGTTTCAAAATAAAAATAAAATCAGGCAGGGAGTGTAGCTCGGAGGTAGAATGCCCCTGGGTTCAATCCCCAATACCACCACCACCAGAAAAAAAAAAAAAACTGGCATGGAAAAGAAAATGCTGTTCAAAAAGCTCCTTGTCATGTTTTCACTGACTCATGGCAGTGTGGGCTGGTGCCTGGCCGCAGGATGACTGGGCAAGTCTGAGCCTCTTCAAGGATAAACATTGTGGCAGCAGATCACACAAGAGCCACCATCTCTCCTTTGTGATCCAAGAGAAGCCCATGGAAATTCTCCTTGGGATGAACATCGGTGGAAACAACAGGCTGCTCAGACCATAGCCACATGGATACACCATTGCACCAGGCATGGTAATTCACAAACAACTCAAGACTGGGCCCCAAAGCAAAGCCTAGTGATCGCAGCTCATGAGGCCAAGGAAGCCTGGCAAATATGCCCAGATTGTGAGCCACACAGGCCAGTGGTAAGGGAAACTTTGGGGCATACGGTGAAGGGTACTGGCCTTGGCTTGTCCTGGCAAATAAACTATTAGGTCCCCTGCCATCCTCTCAGGAGTGCCACTGGGCATTGACCGCAGCAGATGCCTGTTAGGTTTGGCACCACCATCTCCCTTCAAACAGCAGATGTGGCAAGTTGTTCAAGGACCCTGAGATGGGCTATGCTACGTATTTGGATTCGTATTCAATCAGACAATGGTGCCACCATGATAGAAAAAAGTACCCAGCCGTGGGCAGTTACCTGAGACATTGACTGGATCTTCCATGCCCTGTCTCATCCCCAGGCAGCAGAGAGGGCCCTGATTCCCCCACCAAGGCTTGCCACCTAAGGCAAGCTGCTTTCAAAAAATTTTTTTTCCAGGTTCAGCTTTCCACAACCACAACCCCTATGCCCCAAACATAATATGCCTGAACTTGAGGCTCTATCACCTTCCTGGGGTGGTGGTAGTGAGCCATCTCCACCATCATCTGCAAGCTGAGTGCTGATGGTCCCAATGCACATGAGCAGATCACCACGTCAAGTACAAACCCCAGGGCCAAGAGCAAAGAACTGACAGGACGTCTGCAGAAAGCCTGAGATTGTGTGCCACAGCGGACCATGCACCTGTGCAAGCCCACCCTTTTTGTCCGGATAAGCTTTATGCTCATGTCCTCAGAGAGCAGTCCGGGGACTCTACCTCATGCATTATTCTCTTTGTGCTGCAGCACGAGCTCCAATAAAGCCTCATTCCGTTGGTATTGCCGGCCTTGTCGTGATTTCTATCTTGAGCAAAAGAACCCTCAGATGAGCTGGTGACACTCAGAGCTGATAACTTCAAAAAGAGCTGTACTTGCCTTTTTGTGATTTTTATCTTGAATTGAGCAAAAGAACCTCAGACCGTTTGGTAACAGCAGGCGCCACTGAAAGATAAAATGGCAGGCATGGTAGCACATGCCTGTAATCCTAGTATTTGGGAGGCTGAGACAGGAGGATTGCAGGTTCAAGGCCAGTCTCAGCAACTTAGCAAGACTCTCAGCAATTTTGTGAGAACCTGTTACAAAATAAAAAAATAAAAAGGGCTGGGGAGACATAGCTCTAAAGTAGAATGTCCCCAGGTTCAATCCCTAGCACCTCAAAAATTAAAAAAAGATAAAATGGCCTCCCTTTTTTGTGGTGCTGTGTATTAAACAAGGGGCATTCTACCTCCAAGCTATACCCCCAGCCCTTTTATTTTATTTTTTGTGGTATTGGGGATTGAACCAGAGGCATTCTACCTTCGAGCTACACCCCCAGCCCGATTTTATTTATTATTTGGAAACAGGGTCTCGCTAGGTTGATGAGAGTCTCACTACTTGCTGAGGCTATCCTCGAACCCGCGATCCTCCTGTCTCAGTCTCCCAAGTACTGGGATGACAGGTGTGCACCACCATGCATGGTTTAAAATGGCCTCTTAAAGGAGAAACTGAAAAAGATTAACTAGGCAACCATGGCTCAGCTCCCATTGGACACATGCTTACAAAAGTCACTTTGGAATATAATGGGGCAATTCACAAGAAGGATACCTCACATTTAGCACAATTTTTAATTATGAGATTGGGGAGGTGAGAAGAGGCCCTGATTGGCTATAAAAGACCCAAACCACATAATTAATTCTTCTCATCCTACTGTTTTTCTTGCCACTCCTGCTTCCTTAGGAAACCAAGTTACTAGAATTTGCAAGTAGCAAAAAGAGTTGGGAAGTGAGTAACTGAAGCCTGGTGCTTCTTTTGCTACCAGGTATGCTTATAGGTCTTGGGCAATCATGGATAGTGATGACAATAGTCATGTATATAAAGTGACAACTCCTAAAACGATCCTCATGTGATTCACAGGTCAGGAAGTGGGGGATGTTCTAAGATGGTAGAAGGCATGCCGGATGGTGGCGCACACCTGTAATCCCAGTACTAGGGAGGCTGAGGCAGGAGGATAGCAGGTGAAAGGCCAGCCTCAGCAACTTAACTTAGCGAGACCCTGTTTCAAAATAAAAAATAAAAAGAGTTGGAAGTGTAGGTCAGAGGTAGAATGCCCCTGGGTTCAATCCTCAGTACTAAAAAACAAAACAAAACAAAACAAAAAAGATGGTAGAAGGCATATAAGAAGAATCCACTGAGTAGTCTGGGACAAGCCAGGGTGCGTGTGTGGGTAAGACATGAGGGTGACTGGGGAAAAGGGTGAAGTGGTTGCTGTTGGGCTGGTCCTACTGACCCCCTGGCTAAGAAGGAGAGCAGCACCTCTGGTTTGGAGGACATTGGGGCCCACGCTGCGAGATTAGTGGTGGAGGAAGGGACGAGTGATTCCTCCCATTCAGCTCTTGTCCACAGGTCTCGCCCAGACTCCTCCCACCACCCTCAACTTGACTGCTGGCCAATGAAGAATCTGAATCTAAGAACACATCGAAACTCCCCAGAGCCACTGATCTCAGAAAGGGTTGGCCTCCACAAAAGATGACAGAACAAGAGCAACTTCCTGATTTGGCCTCCTTTGTAAATTTGTCACAGGTTGTTCCAAGGCTGTTGGCCAGTTCCCGCCAGCTGGCTGAGGAGGGTAGGTGTGGTTAGCGACAGCTCTAGTTGCATTCCAAACGGGTGCCGGACTGCAGTCTGTCCTCCAAATAGGCCTGAACAATCTGCAGAGTCATGGCTGTGCACACTTTTGCCTGTTAATGCCTACGACTAACAGAACAAGTTGGGCTGGGTGACACACACCTGTACTCCCAATGACTTGGGAGGCTGAGGCAAGAAGATTGCGCCTTCCAGGCCCGCCTGGGCAACTTAGTGAGACCCTGTCTCAAAATAAAAAAATAAAAAGGGCTGGGGATGTAGCTCAGTGGTGGAGTACCCCTGAGTTCAATCCCTTCAATCCCTAGTACTGAAAAAAATATATATTTGGTATAAGCCCCTATCAATTAGACCAGATATCTGATATGGGTGACCTATGCACCTGTGGGATTTTTTTTTTTTAGGGAGGGGTGCACCATTCCTGGAGGTACTGGAATACCAGGTAGATGCGTGGAGTAGATGGAGCAAGTTCCTATTCCAAAAATCCAGTTAATAGATCGTTCTCAGATAGAGGGCGTATCAGATATTAAACTGATAAGAATGGATACTACACTTGACCTTAGTCAAAAGGTCGAGAGGTGATCCTGGGGACTCTTAGTTGGGTAAGCGAAAGGTCGCTGGTCATATTGTAGGGGGATGGTCCCAACTCGTCAACCTTGCCAGTGTCCATGCTACAAAGATTTGAACCACAGCCTATGTGTTTTGGCAGAACACTGTGATCCTCCCAGAACATAACAGAATGAGAGGCCTGTGAAGAGCTACTATGAGGTCACCTCTTCCTACTCACCCCCTTATCTCACCTGGGATCCAGTCACGAGACCACATCTCATGACTCCTTCAGAGTTCTGCTGAGACATGGGGCTTTCAGGCCTGCTTGCCTGCCTACCTCAGAAAAGAGCTGCAGAATATAAATACATAGATGATAGATAAATATATATATATATATATATATATATATATATATATATATATATGCCCATTAGCTGCAGTCTGGAAGGAGCTTCTCAGCAATGAGGACGGCCTGCAACTCACCTTGTGGTCATCTGTCTCTTTGTGTTTTGGTGTTACCTTTGGCTTCTTTTTTTCATGGCCTATATAAGTAATAAGCTACTGGGCGTGGTGGCGCACACTTGTAATCCCAGTACTTGGGAGGCTGAGACCGGAGGATCCGGGTTCGCGGCCAACCTCAGCTATTTAGTGAGGCCCTCCGCAACTTAGTGAGACCTGTTTCAAAATAAAGAATAAAATAGGGCTGTGGGTGTATCCCGGAGGTAGAATGTCCCTGGGTTCAATCCCCAGTACCGCAAAAAAAAGTAATAAACTGTCTAAATATAAAAGTAGACCTTTGCCGGGCGTGGTGGCGCACGCCTGTAATCCTAGTACTTTGGGAGGCAGAGACCGAAGGATCCGGGTTCGCGGCCAGCCTCAGCTCTCTCTCTCTCTCTCTCTCTCTCTACTTAGTGAGGCCCTCCACAACTTCGTGAGACCCGGTTTCAAAATAAAGTATAAAAAAATAGGGCCAGGGGCATAGCGCGGAGGTAGAACACCCTGGGTTCAATCCCCGGTACCGCAAAAAAATAAAATAAAATAAAATAGAAGTAGACCTTTGTATCTTTACTGATTGAATCTTTCAGGCCTCAGCCTTGATTTATCTTGTATGTGTGAGCTTAATATGTGTTTCCTTATCAGTTAAACAAAGGAATTACACTATTAGTGAACCCCAAAGGGACATGGTGGCTAGCCTACATGTTAAGGATGGATAACCCAAGGCAGGCCCTGGCAGCCATTAACTAAATTATAGTTACAGTGTCTAGAAAACACTAAACCCTCCAAGGCAGGGGTCATAAACTGGGAGGGGTGGGGATGGGGAGGCTGCAACAACTGGGATTCAGGGGGTAGAAATGAAATTTTATACAGTATTTTAAGCATAAACCCTTTTTTCCCCCTTCCTTCTTCCTCTTCTTTCCTTCTTCTCTATAGAGAAGTGCCACGGCTTTCAGATTTTCAAAGCACTGGGAACCCAAACACTTAGGCAACTGAGCTCTGAATTGTGCATACTTTGAAAAGTCAAGAAGTGATACTGCTCCAAAAAGTGGAGACAACCCAAATACACATCAGTGGATAATGGATTCATAGATTGCGGAATATTCCTACAATGGAACATTATTCAGTCATAAAAAAGGAATGAAATATTCATACATGCTACAATATGGATGAAACTTCAAAACAATATGTGAAGACAAAGAAGTCTGTCACAAAAGACTACATATTTAATGATTGCATTTATAGGCTATGTTCATGACAAGCAAATCCACAGAGACAAGAAGATGGGAGAGATGAGGGAAATATGGGATGACTGCGAAATGGTACTGAGTTTCTCTTCAGGGTGATAGTTGCACAAGTTTGTGATTATACTAAAAACTATTTAATTGTTAAATGGGTAAATTGCACACTATGCAATTACATCTCAATAAAGCTGTTACCAAAAAAAGAAAAAGAAGCCGGGCGTGGTGGCGCACGCTTGTAATCCCAGTACTTTGGGAGGCTGAGACCGGAGGATCCGAGTTCGCAGCCAGCCTCAGCTCTCTCTCTCTCTCTCTCTCTCTCTCCCCGTCTCTCTCTCTCTCTCCCCTTAGTGAGGTCCTCTGCAACTTCGTGAGACCCGGTTTCAAAATAAAGTATAAAAA
>PVJS01037475.1:0-19898 GCA_004027185.1 Glis glis
ACCACGCCCGGCTCTAGCTGCTACTTATGAGAGAAAACATACCACTCTTGACTTTCTGAGATGGGCTGATCTCACTGAGTATAATATTCTCCAGTTCCATCCATTTTCCTGCAAGTGACATATTTTTGTTCTCCTTTTCCGTTGTGTGTAATATTTCTAAACTAAATATGCAACCATTCCCCTTGAATATTTACAATGATTTAAGAACACCCTACAAATTAACTTCTCATTCTTCAGCAAGGATTTAAAGACTTTCAATGAAAGTCCTATCTTTCCTATCTGCACATCTAATCTCATCTTTTCCCCCTCCAACCATAAACACAAGATGGCTTCCAGCTATACACGAAATCTCTCAGTTGTCTTGAATAAAAAAAGATATACTTTAAAGGGTAAGCAGCCTTTCACACAATAATTTGCTTGGAGCACCCTGTCCCTACATCTTCCTGTCAAACTTACAATCACTCTTCAAGACTGATGTACAAGTCTTTCTGAGTGACCCATGCAGAGTTATGACTTGTTCCCCTTTGACCTTTGGCTCAAGACCCAGGCATGTGATATGAAGTCAGAAATCTTCTTGGCTCATTCTGAAACCTGTTTGTGTTCTTACACTAGACTTAGCAAGTAAAGATATTCTTCCACTAATCCATTCCATTTATTATATCTGTGCATAATTGACTTCAACATAGGCTTTATTTATTTATTTATTTGGAGTTTTGACCATGTGTTCTTCACAGTAAAGGTTACTAGGCATTTGTAAACTGAATATTTCTTTTATATCCTATGAGAGAAGAAAAGACTGAAGAATAGGATTTGGTCTCTTGGGTTGTATGCGTTGAGAGGGAGGGCATAGGTCAATATTTGGGGAGTTATAAATAGATGAAAGACCAAACACAGGCAAGAGAAACTTTGTTTTTATCATAGTTCAAAATGGTTAATTAGATTTTTCTTGTTCTACCATTACTTATACTTAACTGGGAGAATATGATAGGTATGAAGAACATGGTGGTATTTTCTCCAACGGTGCCCAAGTTCTTTAGAGTGATTTTGTTGGCATGATTAGCAAAATTTAGAATAAATAAAGTGAGATTCATTGTACAATTAAAATAACACCATGCCATTTATGTTATGCATTTTCCCCTTAGTCTAACTGCAAATTAAACTAAATATTAGCACTTAATGCAGATATTACTACTATAAAATTATATTCACACTATTTACTATACACATAAATAGGTGAAAAGGTATATTTCTGGAAATTATGATTAGTTTTCATGTGTCCCTTCCCAGTTTACTTCATGAAAATTGAGATTAGATACCAACCTATTTAAAGTGTTCAATTTCTCTTTTAAACCTAATTGCCATTTGAAAAGTTAAATAAAATTAACTTTAAAATTTTTTTCAAGTGGGTTGAAATGAATCAGAACACAAGTTGTACTCTTCTTTCTTCATTAATCTTATTAACAATTCTTATTAATTCTGCTATTTTACCAAAATTCTATGATTGATTTAGTTAAGAAAGGTTTTTGAGAATAAAATAATACATTATAGGAGTAATTTCAGTAACATTTATTAGGATAGAGAATATTGATTTTCTAGCAAGAAAAGATTAAAATTTTACTGGTTTTTATTATTATAATTATTATAACACTTAGTAGTTGTCAATCTCTTTATGCTTGATTTCTAAGCTTTCATAATAATAATTTAAATATTTGTAGTAACTCACGCATTGTATGCTTCAATAGCTAAAATTTAAAATTTACATAAAATTTTTATTGCTTCCTTTCAACTACATTTACCTCAATTTTCCAGTAGCTGCTTCCTTATATTTGCCCTTTGTCACTGATTAAAATGATTGTATTATTGAAAAAATCAATATAATTCATTTTTTTTGTACTGGGGATTGGACCCAGGGGCATTCTTCCATTCTTCCTCTGAGCTACACCCCTAGCCATATTTTATTTTTTATTTTGAAGCAGGGTCTCACTAGGTTGCTGAGAGTCTTGCTACATTGCTGAGGTTGTCCTTGAACCTGCTATCCTATTGTCTCAGCTTCCCAAGTACTGGGATTACAGGCATGCACCACCATGTCTGGCAATATTATTTATTCTAAAAGTGACCTGTTCCAGACCTCACATGCTCTGACAGTTTTCTTGTGGGTCACCATTTGGCTACCCCAACATTTTCATTATCAATAATCACCAGCTTAGTCTTCTATATCTTTGACAAATATAAAGGCTCTCAAACGTTAAACCAGATTATTAAATGTGTCAGGTGGAAGTGAATAATTATGGTTACAATTATATTTGAATTGGAATTGACTACAACTGGCCTTTTATCCATAGGTTCTGTGAATCTGTGAATCTGGAGGTTCAATCAACCACAGATTTAAAAAAAATTAATGTTCTCTGTGCTGAATAGGCAAATACTTTTTCCTTCTCACCATTTCCAAAGCCATACTGTACAACCACGATGTACACAGCATTTATAGCATATTAGGTAGTGTAGATAATCTAGAGATGATTTAAAGTATATGAGAGTTTGTGCATAGGTTATGCAAATACTACGCTATTTTCTATAAGAGACTGCCTTGTTAATCTGCATAAGAGTTTCCTATCTTCAGTGGAACATGTCCTCTACAGATACCAAGAGATGACTACACAAGTCACTGACGGGTTTAGAAAAGAGACTCTGACCCAGATATGTCTAATGAGATGTGAACATAAGTCTTCCAGTTGCTTCTGATAAATGCTTTGTGATGAAGCCAGTCCTCTTCTCTAGTGGAGCTGTCTTGTCTGCAAGTCATAACACAGAAATGCTGCAGATACCATTATAAGAAATCGGGGAGGATGGGCACTCCCCAGGTCTGCAGAATATGAACTGAGGAAACAAACAGAAAAACAAAAGGAGGCAGGCGTGGTGCCCACATGCCTGTAATCCCAGTACTTGGGAGGCTGAGACAGGAGGATCGCAGGTTTGCAGCCAGCCTCAGCAACTTAGCAAAGCCCTCACCTACTTAGTGAGATCCTGTTTCCAAATAAAAATAAAATAGGGCTGGGGGTATAGAAAATAAGATAAATGCCTCTGAGTTCAATCCCAATACTACAAAAAAGCCCCCAAAACCTCACAAACAAATAAACAAAAATAAAACAAAACAAAACAAACACAAGAGATGTTCTCATTTTTACTTGTTGAACAAGAGTTACTGAGTCAACTAACCCTGAAACCAGTATTTTTCTCTGTGAATACTTTATAACTAATTCACTTTTGAAATTTGAGTTGGGATTTTTGTTACTTGCAGCCCAAAAGGTTATCACTACGAAAGCAAACTTGGAGCTGGCCTTTCCTTATTTTACAAATGGAAACAATGGCTGTCCTGATTTAGGTGGCTGTGACACAGGTCATGGGCAGAATAAGGGCCATGCTTCTATTTCTCAGGCTAGCGAACTCTCTGTCACTTCATTCATAGCCTTTTCCCTGTATTTAATGTGATTTATCAATGCCAAATAATAGCTTCATGAGAAGTTACTCTAGGAAGGAAACTCAAACACAATAGAGACTCAGATTGTAGGGATGATGGAATGAAGTCTAGGATAGCCTCAGTACATTATTATTCCAAAATTATTTTGAGACTGTTTATTATAAAACAGAAAGGTGATATATACTCAGGACTGATGAATCCATAAAATTAACTCATAGGAAAATATGCACTAAAATAGGAAATCCATGTACTCCCCCTCAATATGTATAAATTTAGCATGTGTAATATGCTTCTCTGACTATAATACCATTCTTACTCTGAGAGCCACAGCCTTATCACACAGATATCCGCAGGTAATTATTCAGCCACTATGGATTTACTTAAGAGATGTACAAAATTAAATCTCTTAATTAATATAGTGGGTTGGGTGGTGACCCTCAAAAAGATCTGTCCAAGTCCTAACTCCCAGAACCTGGAACTGTGTGTGCCCTAGTGTGGGGAGTGGGGCCTCTGCAGAGAGGAAGCCCAGAATCTTGAGAGGAGTTCATCCAGAATTCTGGGTGGGTCCTAAACCCAATGGCTCATGTCTTTAGAAGAGAAGAACAGAAGGAGATTTGAAACAGACACAGGAGAGATGAAGGCAGAGATAGAAGGGATGCTGCCACAGACCAAGGAGCACCTGGGGCCCCCCGATGCTGCACAGGGAGCCAGTGTCCTCGCCGCGGCCAGGGAGTGATTTCTCACTTCTAACTTTCAGAACTGTGACAGAATAAGCTTATGTGAGTTAAGTCCCCCAAGTTTGTGGTCATTTGTTAGCCCAGCCCTAGGAAACTAATATAATGACACAGGATGATCTGAAGATAAACAGCACAATGGGGGCTGTAGAGTTATTATTCTTAAATGAGAGCAAAATGAAAGACAACATTGGAAATTTTGTCTATGGCCCCATTTCCCTAATAAGATACTAGTTTCTTTAAAAAGTGAGGGATACAGCTCATTTATTTTGTGTTGCCTGAGGGCATTAAGTATATATTTCATACTTTAATTTTTATTAATAAACAGGACACACAGTTCCCTAACATGGCTCCCACAGAGCCTGGGAGGTGACTGATGGACAGCCACAGGCAAGGTGACAGACCCTCAGATGAGATCTCCCTGCTAACGAGCCCTGGAAGAACTGAGGTCCCTGGAGAAAAGAAGTGAGGAGGTGATGGGGAGGCCTCTGTTTGAAAAAGAATCTCCTAACATTGGATGGGGTCAACAGCAAGGTTGGCCTGTTACTGAGCTGGAAAGCTTCTCTAAATTAGGGGACTGTCACTAGGGGTTAAGGAAATCCACCCATAGAAGAGGTCATTAAAATGGGGACAAGAAGGTATGAATGCTACTCCGCAGGCATTGGCCCTGTTGTGTTCTTTGCCTCGTTTAGAGGCAATAATAGCTTTTCTTTACTGGATTGGGCATTTTGATAGGGAGAAGAATGGTACCACTGTAGAGCATCTGCCATTGACCTGCAATGCCAGACAAGAGCCTGGAAATGATGCTACTGTGGGGGCGTTGTTCTCTCCCCAGTGGTAGAAACCAGGAGTTCCCAGTCTACCATCTTCAAAGACATCAAATGTGTTTTGGGGGAAAAAATCTTCAAACCTCTGTATACGTCTGTGGTCTATAATCATAGACTTGGTGATTTTTACAAGGATCTCAAGAAAATACTTTGCTAATATTCAATAGGTCAACCAGGATTGTCGACCTACCATTAGGTCTTAGAAAATAATATAGAATCAAGATCAAGAACTGGTGGCATAAAAAAAAATCATCTCTCGAGATCCTTATGGTAAAATGTTTTTCCCCCAGCTGTTCAAAAGACAAGACTATAATTAGGTACAAATTTTGCTGACACACATCAACCTTTAAAAGTGTCACAAGCTGTGTTCCAACAGGAAGCCAGAATAGAAAAGTTGGAGAGAAAATGCTTGCATAAGACACCACCAATCTACAAGTGGTGTCCACGTTCATATCTTGTTTGCATAGGCAGTCCATCACACTTGGTTCTCAGTCAAGATTACAGAGATGCTAAAAGTAATATATCCACACGGACATTTGTCTGATAAATTTTATAGCCAATGGAAATAAAAGGACAAATTAAGTCAGGCATGGTGGCACACGCTTGTAATCCCAGTACTTGGGAGGCTGAGACAGGAGGGTCGCAGGTTCGTGGCCAGCCTCAGCTACTTAGTGAGGCTCTCTGCAACTTAGTGAGACCCTGTTTCAAAAATAAAGAATAAAAAATAGGGTTGGGGGTGTAGCTCAGAGGTAGAATGCCCCCGGGTTCAAACCCCAGTACCGTGAAAAAAGGACAAATTATAATCCAACCACAGGTGACAAAATTATCTGACATTTCACAGAAAGTTAAGCAGTATATTTATCCTGATCATAAACAAATAAATGGAAGTTCTTAAAATATAATTAATAGGGTCAAGATATTTTACTATATCTATGTAGACCTATACACATACATCTACCATCAACAGATATATATATATATATATATATATATATATATATGATTTATTTTGAATCTGATTTATTATTTACTCCAAAATCAGACATGAAAAATATTTTAAAACCTGGCTTCATTTTACTCAATAATGAAAAATACCTGAGTATGCAAATAGAATTTATCCCAGGAATAAAAGAATAGTTAACATCAGAAAATCAATCAATATGTTTCTTAAAGTTGATAAAGTGACAAACATCCCATGATTTCTCTAGCAAACCAAAAAAACCAACATCGTTGATAAAAGATCAAAATCTTTTATGAAAATAGAAACCCTCTATATAAAAACATAAAATAATTGTCTTTAGTTAACAGATTATATAGCAAAACCTATTATACTTTAAGCAGAAGCATCAGGCAGATTTCATTTATTGCTAGAATTCTTATCAAGACCTCAGTGTAACATGGACCCTGGGGTGGGGGGGAAGAAAATTAGAAAAGGAGAATATGAATTATCAATATTTTCAAACACAATCTGTTCACTGACTTAGGAATACTAACAGTCAATAAAAATAATGAAAGCTTTCAAAAATATGATCAGATACATAGTTAAATAGAAAAAAAATTTCTACATCAGTAATTTTTCGTTGGAAAATAAAATAATGCATTTACAACAACAGGAAAAAATATGACACCCAGGGATTTCCTTGAAGAGGAATTTAAACCTTAAAAGAAGCTGAATAAAACTTCTTAGGTTAGTTGCTAAGAAAACTTCAGAAAAGGAGAGATCACTGAGTGTTTAGGAAATACTCGTCTTGCCAAATATTATAGCCCAGGATGATATCATGGTCAGTTAAAACAAGTGGAATATTGGTAGTATAACAACCAATAGTTTACAGAATAGATAATTCAAAGATAAAAAGGTGTGTGTGTGTGTGTGTGTGTGTGTGTGTGTGTGTGTTTGTGCATTAAACATGTATCACCACAATGATCACAAGGAAAGTTAATAAATAGGCTTGTAAAATTTTTTAAGTATTAAAAAATGAAGTTCCTAACTCAATATACAAATCTGGGCACTAGATAGATGGAAGCAAAATTATTAAAGGAAAACTATAAGTCCAATTGAATAAACTGTGGGACGATACATTTATGGTGTTTAGGTAGTAAGGTATGTCTTAAAATTACCAGAGCTCAACCAATGACAAATTTGCATACATCCAATTTACAGCTTTCTGTTTAATGCAGGAGGACTCCTTACACAAACTTAACAGATGATAGATGTGAGAAATTACAGTCTGTGAAACTGAAGTGAGACGAATGCTTAAGACAGAAAAGGAAATATTACAGAACAGCAAGAAAAACATATAAGAATTCCAGCAAGAAAATGGACAACTGATATTATTAGGTAATTCCTGGATAAATCCATTCAAAAGGCAAACATGTATAGGAAGAATTTCCCAAACAATTGAGAGTAGAAAAATGCCTGTGAATATACAATCAAGCATCACTTAACCCTCATTAGAGTTGAAAAAGGTAATGAGCAATGAGGAGTATCAAGGAGAATCTGAGAAGATAGTGACCGTCATGCATCCTACTGATTTGTAGATGGAGTTGCCATTCTGTGCGGCCATGTGGTGGTACATGTTTAGAGTAAGGATTCATGTATCTTAATACAATGCTCTTATTCCTTTTATATATCCTCTAGCATTCATCACACTGGGTCATAAGAACATAGTGAAATAATCTTAACTATAGAATTGTTTGAGGTAATGAGAAGTTGCTATCAATCTAGTTTCTATTACTAGGAAAATTGAAAAGTAAAATATAGTGGATAAACCACAGGATATCATGACATTAGCCATTAGAAGCACATGACAACAAAAGACACAAATAAATGAAAATAGGTCTTAGACTTACTATATCATGAATGAAAATAAAAAACAGAACAAGGGTTATTGCACATTAGCATGCATGTGAATTAACAATGCAACAAATGTACAAGAAATCAACAGTACTTATTTATATGAGCCATACAAATACAAATATGCCAATCAAACTCATAATAATGACTGTCTATGGAGGGGGAAAGATGAATGAGATCAAGGAATGGGAATTGATTACAGAATATCAAAATTATAAAAACCAAGGATGACAACATCCATTCAATGAGTGATATGATTAATTCAACTCTGCAGTTGAGTTCCACAACACCAGAAAAAGAAAGAAGTGAGGAAGGAAGGAAGGAAGGAAGGGAGGAAGGGAAGGAAGGAAGGAAGGAAGGAAGGAAGGAAGGAGCATTTCCTAAGGAAAAGTCAATGGAACAATATGTGAAATTCTAGAAAGTCAATCATATTAATAATTATATGCCCATTACAACTATTGAATGTTCTGAATTGGTCTTCAGCTCAGCTATCTACAGCCTGGTATATGATACCTCTTAACATAACCAATGGCATAATTGGTTCCTCTAGTAAAGTATACAGAGTGGAAATGAGTACTGGTGTGATCATTTATATCTATATATCTATATCTATATCTATATCTATTCTAAGGGGTACCAAAAAAGTTAAGAGAAACCATGAATAATTTCATAAGTCTCTGAGATCAACTCTAGCTGTGATTGATGAGTTAACTGCCAATAATATTTAGCTAATGTTTACCTATACATTTACAGTATTTAGAAATAATGTTCAAGATGCTTTATACTTTTAACAATTCTGTTAGAAATTCATATAGTTTCAAATAATAGAAAACATGATTAAGCCAGGGATTGAAATATGGGGTAAGCAAACTATGGTCTATGGACAAAATCTGGTCTACCAGATTTGGAACACAGCCATGCCCATTTCTTTTTTTTTTTTTTTTTGCAGATTATCTGTGGCTGCTCCATGTACTGCAAAGGCAGAATTGAGGAGTCTCAACAGAGCCATTCAGAGAAAAATTTTGATGACCACAGATTTAAACAAATGGGACTTAATTTTTCTCACATAAGGACTTTGAAGTAAGCAGTTAGTGGAGTGGTTTCAGCAGCTTGATGTTGTTAGACACAGTATCTCAGGCCCATATATCTGTCCTCTTAGTATACCTCATTGACCACAGCAATGTGTCTCCCTCTCTGTAGGAAGTATAAAGAAGTGATATTTCAACTTTTTCATTCTCTATATTGGAGATGAGAGAGGAAAATGTGTGCTACACATGGGTGTTGAGCTGGCAATTAATTAAAACCCTCATGGTTGAGTTGTCAATGTCACATCAGGTGTCACTACAAGTGTCATGGCTCTACGTGCATATCTTCTATAGGCCAGGAAAGAAAGGTGCCTGCCTCACTTTTGTCAGCCTAAAAATTCTTTCCCAAATTAAAACTAACAACACTTGTAATGCAAGGCCAGTATAGTTAGATCGCAATGCAGAACTTTAGGCAAGTAGCCTGAAAACAAACAAACAAAAACAGTGTAAGCCCTTTGAATTTTTGAGTGACCTTGTAGTAAGCTGTGCCTAATACTTTCCCATCAGTTTTAGCAAGTTTTGTCACAGGGCTGTGCAGATGTGGTCACCAAGAGAGCCACGGCAAATAGGTAACCGCTGGCGGGCAGAGTTCTCAGGTATCCTCTGTGATCCCCCAATCCCTGCTATACCCACCCTGTATTAGCTTATGTCATATAACACCGGGAACTTTAAGAAAGGGAGATTCTCCAGAGCATAACCCCACCCACCCTGGTGGCCTTCCGAAGGCAGCTCTGTTCTGGTTTGTCACTGTAGACAAGTCAGAGACTCAAACCTTGAGCAGGATTTGATGTGTCCTGCTGGGTATGTCAAGGACTGGACAGCCTCTGGTTGCTGAGCACAGCCCCCTCCATCCATAGACCACCAGGAAGCAGGAAGTCAGGGCTGCAGCTGCAGAGAACTGAATTCTCTAACAGCAGAAGCGGCTTGGAAAGATTTCTCTCCAGAAAGATGGATGCAAACTCAGCTCCCCTGATACCTTGCCTTCAGCCTGGTGAATCCCCGAGACATACTGAGCCAGACTTTGACCTACAGAACTGTGAGCTCTCAGATGGGGACTTTTGACCCCTGAGTTTGTGGCAATTGGTTATTGAAGAAAAAAAAAATGAAAACTGTACTCTGATTGTTGTTAGTATTTGAAGTATATAAAAATTCAATCCTTGGGGATAGTGATAGAAAGAGAACAGTTTACTTGTAAGAAGGAGCTGGAATAAAATATGGGGAAGAATACTTTTTAGGCCATCTTCAGAGAGCAGGCTGACCCAGCTCTGAGACTAGGAGAATATCCTGTAGGAAGATAATCTTTATAAACCTTTTGTGAAAGAATAAAAAAGATAAGAGGAGAAGTCTAGGCTCCCGAAAGTTTGGTTAAAATTTAATCTTATAGTACACT
Organism: Glis glis; assembly: GCA_004027185.1. Taxonomy (NCBI): domain Eukaryota; kingdom Metazoa; phylum Chordata; class Mammalia; order Rodentia; family Gliridae; genus Glis; species Glis glis. The sequence goes on from PVJS01037475.1 coordinate 10,369, forward strand.
TGATATCTAAATATGATTAACTTTATTCAAAGAAATAGAAAAGGAGAACTGGGGAAGATAGTTGCATTTTAAGCAAACATTTACCATCTGTGTGTGTGTGTGTGTGTGTGTGTGTGTGTGTGTGTGTATTTGCCTCTGCATCTCTCTGTCAAAACACATACACACACAAAACAACAACAAACTCAAAAAAAATCAACCAACGAACAAAACCAAACACCTTGCTTCCCTCAATATTGTGTGGCAGGATTTTAACCATTTCTTCAGGAAGTCAAATTATGTGTGGCACTAATTCCATGACAAAAACAAAAATGAAACACTGGCCATCAAAATGAGTAATTTCACCATGTCTCAGGGCACACAGTTCCCTAAATTAAGGACCTACTTTCTAATCAATAAAATCCATTTGGTCACAGTTCCTGATCTACAAACTAGAATTGTTCAATGGCCAATGAAGACTTTCCTGCTACTTTTTAAAAACAGAAGTATTAGCATTGGAAAGCTTTCAAAAATTAAAATATTGCATAAATTTGAAATAAATGTGAGGCAACATTATTATTTTAACAGCAAAAGATGCCAAGTAGATATTTATAGCCAGGTGGAAAGTACTATTCAAGAATAAATTCTCACTGAAGTGTCTTTCAAATTGTGGGTTCTACATGGATACCCATTCATTATTGAGGACTAACAGTTACCTTTCCTGTAATGGTAGAAGAGCCATTTATCCTTGGGAATATGATGTAATAAGCATTTCTTTCTGTTGCATCTGGCAGGAGTTTTTTAAATACCAAAAAACGCATTTAGGATATTCTAAAATAATAATTAAAGGCATTGGATCTGAATCTGTGGCATAAATGTAAAATGCTTCAGAAATGATGGAAATCATGTCAAAACAGTTTTGGTACTGAATATGCTTTCACATTATCTGATTTACTACATAAAAATGACTTTTTAAAAATGACAAGCTACTGTATCATCCAAACTGGTTTCAAAGTTTTTTTCTAAAATTGGTCTAGTCCTCTAATTTCAGAATTGCAAGCTCTGAAGCAGAGATGACTTTCACTACAATAATTGTCTTACAATTACATGGTACTTTACATGTAGTTACCATGTTTTACATTGTTATTTTACATGTAGCTATCTTCTCGCTTTTTGTGCTGTATTGTTTGCATTTTACAGACAGGGAATATATATTGTATAAATTATACCACGTTGTTTCTGATATAGCACCAATATAAATGGTTGCCTTGTAAAAGAAAAATAAAGTGGGTACTTTTGAAAAGTAGAATAAGGGTCAGGTGCAGTGGTACACACCTGTAATCCTAGTACTTGGGAGGCTGAGACAAGGAGGATTGCAGGTTCCGAGGCCAGTGTGTGGTAACTTAGTGCGACCCTGTTTCAAAACAGGAAATAAAATAGGGCTGGGGGTGTTCACCCCTGGGTTCAATCCCCAGTAAAACACACACACACACACAGACACACACACACACACACACACACACACACACAATGTGGAATATTTTTCTAATATAAGTCACACCAATACATACTCTAAATTAAGCTGTGACCAATCACATAGGTATTTAACAAGGTCTGATTTATATCTGCTATAAAGTGTTATAAACAAAAATTCTATTTACTGAGTAATCTATGTTTCAGGGCATCCTTAGTCATATAGAATAATTCTTATTGGAGATATCTTAGACTTGGGAAAAATTTTATTTGGCCTCAATTCAGATACTACAAAAATCAAGTTTATCTCTGGATGTTCCCTATTATTTTGAGGTCAAAACTTTGCATACCCCCTCCAGCCAGAGGTGTTACCTGCTGGCCTACCTGCTAAATCCCTGACTTTATAGTTGGCTATTAGGAGATACTTTATACACGTGGTACATCAGGCCATAGGTATACTCTCTCGTTAATTTTTACTATTTATTTTTAGTGGTACTGGGGATTGAACCTAGGAGCATTCTACCTTTGAGCTGCACCCCAGCCCTTTTTATTTTTTTGTTTGGAAACAGGGTTTCACTAGGTTTCTGAGAGTCTTACTATGTTTACTGAGGCTGGTCTATGATCCTTGTGTCTCAGTTTCCCAAGCACTGGGGTACTGCCACAACTAGCTCCATTTATTCATATTACATAAAAAGCAACCTTTAGCCAGGTGTGGTGGCACACACCTGTAATCCCAGTACTTTGGAGGTTGAGACAGGAGGATTGCAGTATTGAAGCCGGCCTCAGCAACTTAGCCAGGCCCTCAGCAACTTAGTGAGACCCTGTTTCAAAATTAAATAAATAAATAAATAAATACATAAATAAATAAATAGGGCCGGAATGTGTGTAGCTCAGAAGTAGAATGCCCCTGGGTTGTAATTATACATCATACTGAGGTATAGAGCGATAGAAATGTACGTGCTACACAACTCTTAACACATTCTCTCCAGGTTCCCCCCTCCCTTTCCCCATACATGTCTTTGAGATTGGCATTGGTTATTTAACATATGTACATACCAACAAAAACAAAAAACTTTTTTTTTTTTGCGGTACCAGGGATTGAACACAGGGGCGTTCTACCTCCGCGCTACGCCCCCGGCCCTATTTTTTATACTTTATTCGAAACCGGGTCTCACGAAGTTGCGGAGGGCCTCACTAAGGAGAGGGAGGGAGGGAGGGAGAGAGAGAGAGAGAGAGAGAGAGAGCTGAGGCTGGCCACGAACCCGGATCCTCCGGTCTCCGCCTCCCAAAGTACTGGGATTACAAGAGTGCGCCACCACGCCCGGCTAAAAAACAAAAAACTTTTTAAAATTCCATTTCCTTGTATTCCCCGAGTAACTAGCATGTGATAATATGAGTAGAGCAATCAGTAAGATGAACAGCAACTGATCATAGGCTAAGGTGCGACTGTCCCAGAAACAATGTGTTTGTCAACAGGTGCTTATGTTCACAAGATGAAGCAACTTTAAGATAGACTGCAGACGGATGAATGTATCAATGAATGAAGGAGCAAGTGCGCTCTACAAATAAATGACGCTCACTCCAGGAACTTCCAGAGGGTATCTGGAGAGACACAAGCCCTTGAACAGCCATCACATCATGACAAGTGTGCACTCATCCAAGCATGGACACATTTCGTCAAGAAATCAAAATGACAGTGTTCACACATTTACCGACCATGTTGTTTTTTAAGGGTAGGCTCTGCAGGTAGCAATTTTTCACAAGGACACTTTGATCCTTTTCTAGACTCTCTTAGATGTTTGTTTTAAATGAAGATGGATACTGCTAACACAAAATCCCAGTAAAGCAGGTAGAATGAGATGATGTTTTCAGTGTGTGTCAGGTGGTAGGGGATTTAGAAAGGAGGCTGGTCCCAATTCAAGCATCACTTTTTTGACACTGTGTAGTTTTTGTCCCTGAAACTTCACATCGTTCTGCCTTCATTCATCTTTCTAAAGGATGTTATTTATATTTTCCTCCCTATAGACTGTGCTCATATTTATTTCATTAAATTTTCTATAAACTGTTTCTTTTTCATCTGCTTAGAAAATTAAGGAAAATATATTAGCCGATCGTATGTAAATTATTCCAGTTCAGTTTTCATTTAGGATAAATTTGTTTTGAATATCTGTTATGACAATTATATACAGCTACATTTCCAACCCTAATGCATTTTTAATAACTTCCTTCAGTAGCTAGCAATTTGAATTTCAAATTTCTTTCTACCAAGAAGTTAAAAAAAGTATATGCCATTTTATAACAGTTTCATATAAAAATTGATTTATACAGCAAGCACTTTCTCACAGTAAAAATATCAAATGTCTAAATGAGACCATTAATACTCATAAGCCTATAATATTCATGTTCCAGACGGGTCATAATATAAAATTAAAGTTGGTAAAGAAGTAATTGTGTACTTAGCTTATTTTTCAGAAATCTCTTATTTAGGTTAGAAACATTTCATTCATTTGTTTGATTATTTTAATTTGTCACCATTAAACTGTAGGGTAGATTTTAGGAAAAATAAAAAATAACTGACTAATTGCTAAAGTGCTTAATCGCTAACAGAACATATTTGAGAATATGACAAGTCATTCTATTTTTATTTTTATTTTTATTTTTGTTTTTCTTTTTTGTTTCTCTTTATTTTTAATATCCTTTTATTGTTGCATTGTAGTCTCACATCATAATGTGATTCAGAGTGATAGAGAAGTCCTTTTAAAGTTTCCACAACTTCTCTGTTGCTCAAGGGATAAAACTTGATGTGTACAAAATATTTGTAGCACTCAAGTGTTCGATACTCTCGCTTCTCTTGGGCTTTTCTTTCCCTACTCTAGCTCTCCTTCCAGACATTGCCAATGCCAGGTGACTCAAATTCTTTTCAGATCACAGCACAATATAACTTTTCAGTACTGATAATCATACTTTTTCTTCTTCATACAATGTATCTTCCTGTGTTATACTGCTTTGTCAAAACAGAGGCATCTTTAAAGAAGCCCCCAGACTGTCTCATCCTTTACACAGTCCTAATTTCCAGGAGTAGAATCAACTGTTCTCTGACACTTATTAATCATCCTATTTCATTATCATCAGACACATACAAACCCTTTACTTCATTGGGTTACAAAATGTTAAAACAATGGTGATAATAACCCTTAGCATTTAAGGACTACTCCAAACACTCTTTTAAAGTCTTCCTGTGTAGTATCTTACTTTCTCCTCACCACAGACCTGTGGACTAGGACAATGGTCCCTGTTGTGTAAACAAAAAGACTACCTTCTGTCTTCCTCTTCTGAGCCTCAGTGTCTGTCTTGTCACTAGAAGCAGCAGTCTCAGAAGAATAGATATCACATCAATGTCATACTGTATTAGGCGTCTCACAAAAATTTATGTAACATTCATAACCATACTGCGCTCATTGCTTATGACTTGGGATTAATAATAGTTTCATAATAAAGAGGGCAGTTCCCTTGGCAGTTCCTCCCTAGCACAATAGTAATTACTCTTGGAGACAAATGCACCTGCAGGTCACTTCTCTCCCCAGTGAAAGCAGATATGCACGTTGCAAGTTTTTGCTCCAATCTCAGCAATTCAGAATTGCTTAATGGGAAAATAATTTTGATGACTTGAAGAACAGATCGTGTTTGAGTGATAAAAGGTGGCATTATAGTATAATAATGGGATGACAGGAGAGCATTTGAAGAAATTTAGGTGTGGATTCTTAAAGGAAAAAAGAAGGAAAAAGCAGCATCACTGAGCTAGTTAAGATTCTGGGAAAAAGAAAAAGTGAAGGTACTACAGAATACTGCTGTAATAGAATAAGACAGCTAGGTAGAAGCTAAATTAGGTGACACTTGCTAAAATAAAATCAAGGCAAGTGAAGGGACCGTGAACATGCCCTCTTGAAAACAAACCCTGAGATTTCTTACTACTGGTGAATTGTGCCCTAATTATGCTTCTATATCAGGGTTGATCTACGTTCACCATTTCAGTCTGCAGTCAATCACAGAAAAATAAATGAGATCCAATTACTGAAAGGAAACTTAAGTCACTAAGAGAGAGAATTTGCCTTGCCAGTGCTATAAAGTGGTAGCAATAAAAACTTTAATCTTCATCGCATTGCCATGCGAAAGGGAAATTTTAGCTGTCACATATACTGAATCTAGCTATTAAAGTGCTTTCGGGAGTTTCAGGTTACAGTCAATGAAATCTGCTCAGCAATTTATTAAAGGTGATTCCCTGGAATGTTCCCGGCCCATTGTCCTCTCCAAGTTCTTCCTCAACTTGGTTTTCATGCAGAAGGAGTGGTGGGCTGACACGTGAAGCATGCATTGTTTTGAAGTTATAGTCACAGTTTTCTAACACTAATTTTTGCCCCAATCTACTTATATCCTCATTCATAAAGAATAAAGTCCTTGATTCTGTCAAAAAACAAGACCCTATCATGATACACAGGTCCTTTCTATTCATCATATTTTCAGTCTACTAGATCATTCCCAGAAATCTACATGTGTGTTATAACACATGTCACATTTTAGAAACACCTACTACATATCTCAGCTCAAAGTTTCTTTGGATAATTGCTTAACAGTCTTTTTCACCTCTCATTCTTTTAGAGGCTACTCCAAGTGAGCTTAGTCCAATATCTCAATGATGTGGTTTTTGCAAAAGTTACCAAACTGTTCTGAGTTTTATCACTAGCCATCTCTTGTCTGTTGTCTTAATCTGTCCATGACAGTAAGCATAGACGACCATCTGTCCACCATTTTCTCTTGGTGACAATGGTCCACTCTTGATATTTTTCTCATTCTAAAGTTGCTCTCAGACTTCTATCCTGATTTGTCCTCCCTTGTTAATCATCCACACTTTGGAGTGCTACTCATCTGCTGTTTCTTCTCCCTTCCAAGTATATTTCATCCAGTGCTAGTGCACACAGTGCTATCAGTATACCGTTCAGAACCAGATGAACAACTTGAGCAGTGGGCTGCTCCCACTTTGGCCCACTTTTGTTTGTTTGTTTGTTTCTTTCTTTTCCATGTTTTGTTTTAGTTTCTTTTTCTTTGTTTTTTTTTTTATTGGTGCATTGTAATCATACATCTTGATGGGTTTCAGGGTGATAGAAGTATACATGCACACATCAGTCAATTAGCCCTCCAGCAAAGGAAACTATCAAGAACCTCAACAGAGAGCCGACAGCATGGGAAAAGATTTTTGCCAGCTATTCCTCTGATTAGTCCTCTGATAGAGGACTAATATCTAAAACATACAGACAACTCAAGAAACCGCTAAAAACACAAACAACCCAATCAAAAAATGGGCAAGTGAACAAAACAGGCACTTCACAAAAGAAGAAATACAAATAGCCAATAAATGTATGAAAAATGTTCGACATCATTAGCAATTAGAGAGATGCAAATCAAAACTACCCTCACTGCCTCAGCTCTCTCTCTCTCTCTCTCTCTCCCTGTCTCTCTCTCTCTACCTAGTGAGGCCCTCCGCAACTTTGTGAGACCCAGTTTCAAAATAAAGTATAAAAAAATAGGGCCAGGAGTCTAGCACGGAGGTAGAACGCCCCTGGGTTCAATCCCCGGTACCGCAAAAAAGAAGAAAAAAAAAAAACAAAAAAACTACCCTGAGATTTCACCTAACCCCAATTAGAATGACAATCATTAAAAACACAAACAATAACAAATGCTGGCAAGGATGTGGAGAAGTGGGAACTCTAATACAGTGTTGGTGGGATTGCAAATTACTGCAACCACTTTGGAAAACAATTTGGAGGATCCAAAGAAGACTGGGAATGAGCCTACCATATGACCCAGCAATACCACTTCTAGGTATCTACCCGAAAGAACTGAAACCAAACTACCAGACTAATGCATACATATCTGTGTTTATAGCTGCACAATTCACAATCGCCAAATTATGGAACCAGCCAAGATGTCCATTAACAGATGAATGGATTACAAAACTATGGAATATGTACACAACAGAATTTTATGCAGCCATCAAGAAGAACAAAATTATGTCATTTGCAGGGAAATGGATGGAATTAGAGAACATTATGCTTAGTGAGATTAATCAGTCACAAAAAGTGAATGGTCAGATGCTCTCCCTTATATGCAGAAGCTAGGGAGAATAGAGAGTAGGAGTGGGGGACCCCAGACAAAGGTGGAGAAAACCTCAGATGAGTAAAGAAGGCGATCTAACTGAGGGAGATGGGGGGGGGGGAGGGAAACACCCTAATGCCCAGGATGTACATACACAAATGTATCAAAGTCAACTTTGGCCCACTTTTAATTATCTAATCCACCACTGGACATTTTAGTCTGAATGCCTAATAGACATTTCAAATTTAACATATACAAAGTAAAAACTTGTGATTTTTTTCCTCAAAGCCAGCTCTTCTAGGCTTCCCAGTTCCAGGAACTGCATCATCCTTGACACCACTGCTCAAATTCGAACTCGTGAATCACCTGCAAGTACTACCTTTCACCTACCCCTCCATCTAATCTATGAGTAAATATTGTCATTTTAGTACACCATTCCCCAAATTTGTCTTTTTACCTCTAAATCCAGTACCAACACCTTCATCTAAGTTACCGTCACATCTGGCCTGAACTACTAACAGCTAAGACTTACTCCAATTTCCTATACGTGAAGAGCCACTTTAAGTAGTTATACGCACAGCTGTAAAGTTTCATTTGTGAACAATATCTAGCAATATTTAATCTCACTTTGTCCCTATGGTGCCATTTATTCCTTATAATAACCCTCTGTTGTAGGTACTATCATAATCTTACTTTATCAGAGGAAGAAATAAAGTATATTGAAGGATAAATGGCTAATCCAACTTCACACAGCTGCCGTGTATGGGAGCTAGATTTTAGAGCTTACAATACACCCCATTGTGCAGTGTGTTTAAGATTCCTGATCTTCTTCAATAATCTACTTTTTAGGTTGACCTTTTCCCTGTTACTTTATTGAACAATAATTCACCCACACAAATTGCATCCATTTAAAGTAAACAATTGACTGAGTTTTGACAGTTGCAGTCACCTGCTAAAACTACTAGCAATCACCATAAAGGATACTTTCACCATCCCCTGAAGTGCATCATGCCCTTAAAGCCCTTTGTAGTACACTTTCATCTCTACCTCCCTCCCACACACCTCCTCAAAGCCAGGCAACCAGTCACCTCATTTTTGCTACTGCAGATAAGTATGAAATCATTATGAGCATTATTTGGGGTCTGGCTTCCTTGACTCAGCATAATCTGATAGTCATCTGATACACTGCATGTCAGTAGGCCTTTTTTTTCTAGTGTTAGGTGGCATTCCACTGATGGCTATATTGTGCCTAATTATACACTGTGAGTATTTTCCCTGCTGGGGATGTTTCCACTCCTGGCTATTGTAAATCAACTGAGCGTTTCTGCATACATCTTCATGGGGATGTGGATTTTCATTTTTAGTGGAGAAGTTTTGGAAGTGGGATGTCTGGATAGATGTATACATTTTGTTTTAGTTTATTTATTTGTGGTACTTGAGAATGAACCCAGGGACATTCTACCTCCAAGTTACACCCCTCAGTCCTATTTTATTTTTTATTTTGAACTTAGTAGTTGCTGAGGGCCTCGCCATGTTACTGAGGCTGGCCTCAAACCTGTGATCCTACTGTGTCAGACTCCCAAGTACTGGAATTACAGAGGTGCACCACCATGTTCAGCTGATATATACATTAAAACAAACAAACAAACAAAAAAAAAACAAAGAAAACTACCTAACATTGGTTATACAGTTTTATATTTCTTTTTTTATGTTTTTATTGGTGCATTGTAGTCTCACATCACAGTGAGCATCAGTTTGGTGTTAACATACATGCACACAGCTCTTGGTGTCCCTTCCCCCCGCCTCCCCCCCCACGTGTAGCACTGAGAATGATGTTGGTATAATCTCATATATACACATTGTTTATGACAGTAATTCCATAGATTCACTTCTTTCTTACCCTTACCCTTCCCTTGTACCCCTTCCCTTGC
>PVJS01037476.1:0-10430 GCA_004027185.1 Glis glis
GTGTGTGTGTGTGTTACTAGTGATTGAACCTAGGGGTATTCTACCTCTGAGTTACAGCCCTTTTCATCTTTTATTTTGGAATAGTATCTCACTAAATTCCCACGAGCTGGTCTCAAACCTGAGATCCTCCTGTCCCAGCCTCTCAAGTATTGGGATTACAGGTATGCACCACCATGCCCAGCTAGAATTTCTCTGGGGATAATAAAAGTGATCCAAAATTAACTGTGTTTACACCTATTTGTGAATATACTAAAAACCATTGAATCGTGTGTGTGTATGTGTGTGTGTGTGTGTGTGTGTGTGTGTGTTACTGGAGATTGAACCCAGGGGCATTCTACCGCCAAGCCACATCCTCAGCCCTATTTTTTAAATTTTGAAACAGGGTCTTGCTAAATTGTTGAGGGTTTCGATAAGTAGCTGAGGTTGTCCTCGAACTTGCGATCCTCCTGTCTCAGTCTTCCAAGTACTGGGATTACAGGCATGTGCGCCACCACACCTGGCTTGAATCATGCATCTTAAATGGGTGAATTGTATGGTATCTGAGTTATATCTCAATAATGTTGTTTAAAAAGAAAGAAAAAGAAAAAAAAGAGCAGAGGCAAGGACATCAGTGCCAGGCTGCTCCAGTGCAGGTGACATAACAGCGGGGTGACGCTAGCTAGAAGAAACTCAGGAGAAAGAATGGCAGGGGTTGACATGGCAGTGGAAGGAGAGAGAAGAGTCTAGGATCACTGCCAAGCATCTGCTTATATGACTGAATGGTCAGCCACTAAAAGAATAAAAACAGGTAATATTTGCAGGGTGCATAAATGCCAAGCCCATGCACATGTTAATTCGTTCAATCTCAACAACCCTACTAGGTAGGTACTATTAGTATTATCCTCATTTTACAGAAGAGAAAGGCTCAGAGAGGTTAAGTAACTTGGCTAAAGTCTGACAGCTAGTAAGCGGCGGAGCTGGTATTCAATCCTAGATATGCTGGCTGCAGAGTCCCTCTCTCGGCCACAGTACCCGCTGCTTCCCTGGCACAGTGGGAAAGGACCCGACTGGGGCCCAGTACCCTTCCCAGCCCAACACAAATGCATTGCTCACATACTCCATGCTAAGAAGGCGGCCCTGAAAACATCCTCCCCCCACATCCTGCTGCCGCACCCTGAGGACCCAGGGCCCCACTGGGAACTGCGGGCACAGAGCATGATCGTGGTCTCCACCTTGCCTACCCACCGCTTGTAGCTTCAGCCCCCACTGTTCTCACCGCTCACTCGCCTGCTCTATTCTCACGGGACATGGCCTGGGTTGGGCAGGGGTTGGAGCAAGAGGCTAGCCCAGCAGCACAAGCTTGTTTCCAGAGAAACGATGGAAAAAGCCAGGGGAACAGGCAGCTGGACAAGGCGAACGTGGTGGGCTCTCCGACTGAGGGGCCTCGTGGCTGCCCGTCCTGGCCACAAAAAACGGAACTCCCACCAGCCAGGCCTGAGTCATTCATTCCCTCGCTCCCCCAAGGAAGGGGCGATTTCCTGCAGGGCCCTCTGGGCGGCTCAGGCTCCTCCCGCGGGCTGGGCACCCTCTTATCTCACCCTAGGCCCTCTCCCGGGGCAAACCAGAAGCTGGCTGTAGTGGGGCTGGCCCTTCTTGTTCTTCAGCAGGCCTTGGATCCAGGGGTCAGAGAGCCTAAGGAAAGGCAGCTGAGAAGCCAGGATGTCTCCTGGAGGGCAGAGGACGGAAGGCAGGAGGGCTGGCAGGATGGGGCTGCTGCTGGGCAACTACTGGTCCTTTTTCACTGACTAGCATCTCACCCCTCCGGATGCTTATTTTTGGACTCGGCCTCATACCGTGGGAGAGATTCAAATCAGGCCCTGTGCCAGGGACGTAATGTTAAATAAGTGAATGAAACAGAGGAAACAGCTGTAAGGTGGCCCTAGTCAGAGGTGTCCATATAGAAGTTTTAAAAAAATGGGCTTAAGCTGAGTGTAGTGGTGCACACCTGTAGTCCCAGCTACTTAGGAGTCTGAAGCAAGAGGATTGCTTGAGTCCAGGGGTCTAAGGTTTGACATAGTCAAACCTCATCTCAAAAATTTAAAAAATAAAAGCGATGGTATAAAAAATAGGCTTTATTTTGGAGTCAAATAGGCCTGAATTCAAATCTCATCTTTACGTGTGTGTGTGTGTGTGTGTGTGTGTGTGTGTGTGTGTGTGTTAGTTACTGGGGATTGAACCCCAGGGCATTCTATCTCTAAGCTAAACCCCAGTCCTATATTATTTTTATTTTGAAATAGGGTCTTGCTAGGTTGATGAGAGCCTCACCTCAAACCTGCGATCCTCCTGTCTCAGCCTCCCAAGTACTGAGATTACAGGCATGCACCACCACGCCGGCTTCATCTCTCCACTCTAATAGTGACTTTGGACAACTCATTTACTCCTCCTGAGCCTCAGTTTTTTCTTCTGCAAAGTGAGGACACAGACATCAAATAGTTATTGTGAGATGAGATGGGCCAGTGCATTAGCATAGTGCTGGCAAATAGCAAGCGTTCATATTTTGGTAGCTGGCAGGATGACAGTTAGGGAGGGATCGGGGGGAGGAGCTGCCCCTACCAGCTCTCACCGGAAGAGGAGCGAGGTAGGTACCTTGTTGGGGGCTCACATCTCATCTACCTAGTGTGGAGGCATTGTGTGGTTGTTTACATATAAGAATACCCCAATAAGCCAGGCGCAGTGGCACATGCTTGTAATCCCAGTACTTGGGAGGCTGAGATAGGATCACAGGTTCAGGGCCAGCCTCAGCAACTTAATGAGACTCTGCAACCTAGCAAGACCCTGCTTCAAAATATAGAATGCCCCTGGGTTCAATCCCTAGCTAGTATCACCAAAACAAAAAAGGAAGGAAGGAAGGAAGGAAGGGAGGGAGGGAGGGAGGGAGGGAGGAAGGAAGGAAGGAAGGAAGGAAGGAAGGAAGGAAGGAAGGAAGGAGAGAGGAAAAAAAGAACACCCCAACAGAGGCACAAAATTCTGTGGGGACTCTGCAAAAGGGAAGATTATGCACGTGCAACGCGAATGTCCTCAAAGTTTGCAGGTCTCGGGGTCACCTTTCCCATGGATATCTCATTAGGTGGCTCAGTCCTCAGTCCACATCCCCTGTGAAGCCCATGCCCTCCTCTGCTTTTACCAGGACTCTTCCAAGGCTTACGTCCTCACTGTTGCCCCTCAATCTGAATTCTTGCTGGGCTGCTCACTTTCCATGGCGGCCATCCTCCTCCCACTCCACAGGTTCGGTTCCCTCTTTCCCTTTGTTCCTAAAGCAACATGAACCCGAGGTCTTATGGACAGGACACTTTCACTCAATGTCTGGGCGTGCTGTAGGGAAGCTAAACATTCACAGAATAGGGACTTTGTTTGTTTGTTTGTTTGGTTGGTTGTTTGTTCACTGTGGTTTGAACCTGGGGGCATTCTCCCTCTGAGCTACACCCCCAGCCCTTTTTACCTTTTGTTTTGAAACAGGGTCTAGCTAGGTTGCTAAGAGTCTTGTTAAGTTGCTGAGGCTGATCTCGAACCTGGGATCCTCCTGTCTCAGTCTTCCAAGTACTGGGATTACGGGCATGTACCACCACGACCAGCTAGGAGTACACTTATTTTTATTTTTTAAAATGTATTCATTTGCAGTATTGGGGACTAAATTCAAGGCTGCTCTACCACTGAGCTACATCCCCAGCCCTTTTTATTTTTTATTTTGAGACAGAGTCGTGCTAAATTGCCCAAGCTGGCCTCAAATTTTCGATCCTCCTGCCTCAGCCTCCAAGTAGCTAGGATTAAAGGTGCCTGGCTATAGGGAACACATTTAAAACTAAGTATTTGGCCAGGCATGGTGGTGAGTGCCTGTAATCCCAGTACTTGGGAGGCTAAGACAGGAGGATCACAGGTATGAGGCCAGCCTCAGCAACTTAGTGAGGCCCTCTGCAACTTAGTGAGGGTTTCAAAATAAAAAATAAAATAAGACTGGGGGTGTAGCTCAGAGGTAGAATGTACCTGGGTTCAATCCCCAGTACCCCTCCCCCCCTGAGTATTCAGCATCTTTATTCTAAAATTTTCCTCAGGTAGTCCTTCTACCTGGAATTTCTCACTGGTTAGCCTCTTCACATTACTGTCTTTCCCTTACCGACCCTCCTCGTTTTTATCTGGAGTTATTTCAGATTCAGCATATTTAGCTCTTTGCATCCTATCAAAGTCATGCCCAAAGGCCCTCCTTTATTATTATTTTTTTAAACAAAAAGGCTCATTAAATTGTTTCTGATCACAAAAGAGCTATGGGGCTTCTGGAAGGATTGTAAAATTGCATTTCTCTTTTCTAATTAGTCTTTTCCACCATTACATACAACTGGGACAGAGAGAGAGAAAAAAAAAAGACTCCCAAGAGCTAATGACTTTGGGGCAGGTCTAGAATCACAAAGAAAGTTCCAACAGGCTGTTCAGTTGGGAAGTTCTGGACCTGGGGAAGCAATAAAAACGAGACCCTGTGACAATACGTACATACATACATACATACATACATACATATATAAATGGGTTGGGAGTGTCTAGCAAATAGGCACCTGATGGGAAAGAGATTCCAGGAATGGGAAGACTCGAGGCCGGGAAGGTTCCTGGGTCCCAGCATCTAGGGATGAGTCTTGGTCTAAAGGATTGTGTGGAGCCAGGAAAGGTGTTTAAGCAGAGAAAGAATAGAAGCAAACTTCAGCCTCAGGAAAAGCACTGTGGAAGGAGATACCATTTGTAGACTATCAGAATGGCAAACTTATCATTGACAAAGGGAAGGGGAAGTACAGTTCCCTCACACACTGCTAAGGGTATAAATAGAACCATCATTTCACAGAGAAGTTTGGCAATGTTTGGAAAGAGACAGAGAGATAGAGAATCCTAGTGCCTAGAGCTGCCTGAACCCAGACTTTCTGATTGGATAAAAATGGTAGGTGTTAGCCGGGCGCGGTGGCACACGCTTGTAATCCCAGTACTTGGGAGGCTGAGACAGGAGGATCTGGGTTCAGGGTTAGCCTCAGCTACTTAGTGAGATCCTCCGCAACTTAGTGAGACTCTGTTTCAAAATAAAGAATAAAAAAATAGGGCTGGGGGTGTAGCTCAGAGGTAGAATGCCCCTGGGTTCAATCCCCAGTACCACAAAAAAAAAAAATGGCAGGTGTTGAGAAATCCGGAATGATGGGAAGATGAAGGTCAAGGATGCAGGTATGGGCTCTCAAGAGCCAATTCTCTTCCCAACTCGCTTCTTCAGCGACATTACCTTAACAGCTTGAAACTGGCTGTGGTGGAAGTACTTAACCCACAAAAAGCAACAGAGAATACAAAATAGGACTCCCTGATCTCTGAGAACCAGGTTAATATCCAAAACCCCATATGTTCTCTGAGCAATGGCTACCCAGAGATCAAATACCAGCGTTTATAAGCCAGGACTTTGGCCTCACATCCCAATAGAAAAGCTGAGGCCTGATGGGCTGGGCTGGACCATAAAGAGCCTTCAACTCTTTACCCAAAGTGAGCAGACCTACATGGCCTCTTTCCCCCTAGGCCTACCTCAGTTGATTTTCTACTGATTTTCTACTCTGCTTGATTTTCTAAAGAAGTAAAAGACTGGGGAAGGCAGCTTGTTCTAGCTGTGTGGAAGTAGAAGAAAATGACAGGGACAGGTAGCTGGACCTCCTCCCATGGAGGATAAGAAAGCCCTCATCTCAACTCTCTGACAGTCACAGACAAGACCCCTGTGGGCTCTGCACCCTTAACCATTCTTATACTGCTTCCCTGTAGAAGTCACAGGGCGTGGTGAGGACTTGGATGCAAGAGTGGAGGGGGGATGAAGATTTGAGGACACTCTCAGGTTTCAGGCCTAGATGCCTAGGTAGCCTATGGGAGATGCAGTATATAAGAAAAGGAGACCCAGAAAGGCATGTGAGAATTAGTTCTGTTGGGCAACGTTTGGAAAGAGATGGAGAGGTAGAGAATCCTAGTGCCCAGAGCTACCTGAACCCAGACTTTCTGACTGGATAAAAATGGCAGGTGTCGAGAAATCCAGACTCACTATAAAGGGCTAAACAAGGACACCTGGGAACAGCAAGATTTGAGAGAAAGAAAAAAATGCAGAAAGAAACTAAAAGGAATGATATAGAAGGTAGAAGAAAGCCAGGAGAATGTGTAGAACCCAAGGAAGAAGAATACTGAGTGTTGCAGAAAGCTTGAGTTTGGTGAAGATTAAGACAAGAGACAAAATAAGGTTATTGTAGCTGGTAGAGAGTGAAGAAGAGAGTGATAGGGGGTGAGTGATAGTAGGCAGGGGCCAGGCCAGGTAGGGCCTTGTGTACCATTAGAAGGCGTGTGAATCGCATTCCAAGTGCAATGGGAAGTCTTTGGGGATTTTAAGAGGGGAGCAGAGGCATCGGATGTGCATGTTAAACATACCAGTCTGTTATGTGGCGGATGGATGAAAGGAGAAAGAGCAGAAACAGGGACACCAGTTAGGAAGCTATTGGAAGCCGGGCGTGGTGGTACATGCCTGTAATCCCAGTACTTAGAGGCTGAGACAAGAGGATCACAGGTTTGAAGTCAACCTCAGCAATTTGGTGAGGCCCTGTTTCCAAATAAAAAATAAAATAGGACTAGGAAGGTGTGTAGCTTGGAGGTAGAATGCCCCTGGGTTCCATCCCCAGCACTACACACACACACACACACACACACACACACACACACACACACGAGAGAGAGAGAGAGAGAGAGAGAGAGAGAAAGAGAGAGAGAGAGAGAGAGAGAGAGAGAGAGAGAGAAAGAGAGAGAGAGAGAGAAAGAGAGAAGAGATAGGAATAAAAGAGTGCTGAGGTTTGGGATTTGATCAACTAGTAGATGAAGGTGCCATTTACAGAGGTGGGCAAGACTGGGAAAACAAAAGTTCAGGAATGGGAACCAGAATCAAGAATTTTTTTGCTTGTTTGTTTGTTTTTTGTTTTTGTTTTTGTACTGGAGATTGAACCCAGGGGGTTCTACTTCTGAGATACACCCCCAGCACTTTTTATTTTTTATTTGGAAATAGGATCTCGCTAAGTTGCTGAGACTGACCTCAAACCTGTGATCCTCCTCACAGCCTCCCAAATACTGGGATTCTGGGCATGTGCCCTCTTCAGTTTCCTTATCTTTCTAATGGAAATAATAAGACTATTGTGAGGATTGGCTGAGTCAATAGGCACAATGTGCTTAACCCATGTAGCTTAGTCCAAGTGCTTGGTAAATATTGGCTTCTTGATGACAGTATGCCCTTCTATAACAGTTAACTCAGATATACACTCAGGTTTATTCTCCTTTTCGTGCAGTCAAATATATATCCCCCATCTCCCTCCCACCAAAAGGCCTATGTCCTCTCTTTTAAATTCCTCCTACCCTCCTGCCCACTCCCCCTCCCCAGGCCCATGGCCCCAATGTGGTCTGGATGGGCCCCAGCAGGGCAGGGGCAGGGACAGGGACAGGACGTGGGGCTGTATCTGACAGGAACCTGAGGGGCTGGCCCGGGAGGGGATTGGGGCCCGGCTTCCTGAAGGGAGGATGGGCTAGGGCAGGCACACAGTGCCGGAGAAGATGCCCTCCTGGGCCCTCTTCGTGATCACCTCCTGCCTCCTCCTGGCCCCCCAAAACCTGGCACAAGTCACCAGCCAAGGTGAGGAGTGTAGAGGGTGGAGGTCACCTATGCCAGGAAGAGGAAGCCCTGGGAGGCCCTGTGGGGTAGGAGGCTCCCGCTGGCCCCCAACTCTTGAGTGCCTGGGAGGACCCAGGGCCCACTCACCAGCTGTTCCTCAGATGTCTCCTCGCTGGCCTCGGACTCAGAGCCCCTGAACTGTTTCTCTCAAACATTTGAGGACCTCACTTGCTTCTGGGATGAGAAAGAGGCAGCACCCAGTGGGACATATCAGCTGCTGTATGCCTACCCAAGGTAGGTGCCAGGCCATGCCCCACTCCCTGAATACCTGTCCCTGTCCTTAGCTCAGCCAAGGCCCACTCTAATAGCTTCCCTGTCTTTGGTCCTATCAGAGGATCATCTAAGTACACGTCCTAAGTAGCCATTTTATGAAAAGCCCAGCTCAGGTCCCTATATAACCCCCAATGCCACCTCTCTCTAGCATTGAGAAGAATGGCAATAATTGAAACAGACGCTGGGCATGGGCCCAGGCCTGGGTCCTCAGGGCTGAGCATGGTGGCTGTGTAGGTGGGACTTCTCCTATGCCAACAGAGAGAAGCCCCGTGCCTGCCCCCTGAGTTCCCAGAGTGTGCCCCCTTTTGGGACCCGATACGTGTGCCAGTTTCCAGCCCAGGATGAAGTACGCCTCTTCTTTCCACTGCACCTCTGGGTGAAGAATGTGTTCCTGGACCAGAATGTGACCCAGCGAGTACTCTTCGTGGACAGTGTGGGTAAGGGCATCTCTGTCATCCTGCCCCCTCCATTTGCTCCTACAGTCAGACTTGTCTGCGGTCTTTCAGGACAGTATGTGTGCCCCACAACCAGACTCCTGGAGGCAACTCAAGACCTCGTTATCATTCCTGCCAGCCTTGGCATCCAGAGCCAGACTTATCCCACAAATCATTTTGCACCAGAGACACCCTGGTCCCCTCCCCTCCCAATTCTTAGCATATTATTTTACTTACCCATTCAACAGTTACAGAATACCTGCTGTGTGCCAGGGACTGTGCTAGGGAGTCAGAGATGAAAAGACGTCCTGCCTGCCATGCGTGTGGTGGCACACACCTGTAATCCTAGAACTTGGGAGGTTGAGACAGGAAGATCCCAGGTTCAAGACCAGCCTCAGCAGCTTAGCAAGACCCTGTTTCAAAACTAATAATAATAATAATAAATAATAAAAATAATAAATAATAATAAAAATAAATAATAAAATAATAAAAAAGAGGTCCCTGTTTTCAAGGAGCACAGAGTCCAACAAACCATTAACACTACAGCGAGGTCACTGTTCTCATGAGGGAAAGAGGACAGGATAAGGAGCCTTCCTGCCCTGCCCTCCCCTCCAGGAGAGGGACAGCCTGGGATCTTTCTGAACCCAGAGGTTGCCCCCAGATTAGCCTCTAGCACCCCTCTTTACAGTCCACGAGTTGAACCACAGAATGTGGCACACAGAGTTCTAATGTGCCCTGTCTTGCCCGCAGGCCTGCCAACTCCCCCCAGTATCATCAAGGCCATGGGTGGGAGCCAGCCAGGGGAACTTCAGATCCACTGGGAGGCCCCAGCTCCTGAATTCAGTAATTTCCTGAGACACGAACTCCGCTATGGCCCCACGGATCCCAGGAACTCCACTGTCTCCACAGTGATACAGCTACTGTCCACAGAAACCTGCTGTCCCACCCTGCAGAGGCTGAACCCAGCCTCTTCTCTGGACCAACCTCCATGTGCTCAGCCCACAGCACCCCAACAGGTTGGACCAACGCAGACCTCCCCAACAGGAAAAGTATTCTAACCTTCTTCTGCTCCTCCTCCTATCCCCTACCTTCAATTTTGCTTCAGGAAAGGACAGACCATACTCTGGGGTTCTAGATGGGGTTGGTCCTTGGGGAGTTAGTATAGACTCTGATTAGCCCTCAGGGACCCTATCTATTTAGGGGTCTCCCACTTTGGTTCATTCACACTGACAAAATTGAGGGCTTTCAGGTCTCCAGATTAATGAAGATTTCCCTAAAAATGCCTGAAACCAAATGACCTGGCCCCAGTCTGTGTGTTTATCTATCCAGTAAGGAGCTGGGCTCTGCACAGGGGTACCGTAAGTCTTCACGTATAAGGGATAGAGCCTGTCTAGGCTGAGAGGCAACCTAGATTCTGATGCCGGGATTCTTCTCCCAAGGTGCCGCCTCTGGCAGTGAAGGGTGGAAGCTGTCTCATCTCTGGCCTCCAGCCTGGCAACTCCTACTGGCTCCAGCTGCGCAGTCAACCTGATGGGGTCTCTCTCCGGGGCTCCTGGGGATCCTGGTCCTTCCCTGTGACCGTGGACCTGCCCAGGGATGCAGGTGGGTCAACAAAGGAAGCAGGAGATGGGGAAAATATTTTTTAAATTAGATCTCTGGGGAGGCTTGGGCTGGATATGGAGACTCTGGGAACCATGATCCTTCCTGATGACCTCAAACTTGCCATTGCATAGGACAAACTGCATTCAGGGAGAGAAGAGAGAATAGGAGTAGATGCTCTGTGTGTAAAAATTATCTGGATAAGCTGGGCGTGGTGGCTCATGCCTGTAACCCCAGTACTTGAGAGGTCGATACAGGAGGATTATAGGTTTGAGGCCAGCCTCAGCAACTTAGTGAGACCTCAGCAACTTAGCAAGACCCCATTTCAAAATACAAAGGGCAGGGGTGTAGCTTGGAGGCAGAACACCCTGAGTTCAATCCCCAGT
>PVJS01037477.1:0-19898 GCA_004027185.1 Glis glis
ACTGAGGGAGACGGGAGGGGGGAAGAGGGAAATACACTAATGCACACGATGTGTATAAACAAACTTATCAGAGTCGATCACTATGCTGAACACGGAAAGGAGGGAAGGGGGAGGGAATAGGGTGGGATTTGAGGGAGGGCTAAATGAGCAATGTGTGCATGCATGCTTCTGATACCCTGACACCTATCAAAATGTATAACTACAATGCACCAATGAATGTAATAAATAAAAAATAAGGAATAAAAAATAGGACTGGGGGTATAGCTCGGAGGTAGAATGCCCCTGGGTTCAATCTCCAGTACCGCAAAAAAAAAAAAGCACACGCCGAGAACATCCATTTTCCTACTCATCTTCTTTCCTCTGTATTCCTAAACTTCTTATACCAGAAAGCACTTCTAAACACTTTAGCTCAACACACGTTTAGGCCGCCCAGACTCCAGGACTCAGGATGCAAAAGCAAGCGCAAGAGGCAACAGCAGAGGGTCAGCACCCAAAGCCATGCTACCAAAAACAACAAAGTGAAGAAATGCTTTTCTACAGAAATACAAACGTGGTTAGACAGAGCGAGTGCCCCCGCCAGGGCCACCGCAGACCCAGACACTTATGCCGGGGACAGTGGGCTGTGAGCCGAAGGCAAACAGGAAGTCCCCCAGAAAGGCACATGGGTGGTCTTAGAGCCGGCAGCTTTCAGTCTCCTCTGCACACAAAGCTCCCTCTTCAAGTGTTTATGTCTCCAAAGAATTAGCGCTTTCTTTTTTGTTTTTTCTTCCTTTCTATTTGTGGGGTCTGCTTTGCCCTGGTCTTTTTTTTTTAACTTTTTATGTTCATTTATTGGTGCATTGTAATTATACATTTTGATATATGTCAGGGAGAATTAGCGCTTTCTAAGTAGGGTTTCCATATTTCCAGAGGCCTCTCCCATCCAGCCTTTGCCTGGGAGAACGGGGTACAGAAATAGCCCCTCTCCCTTTTGCCAGGCAGAGAAGAGAATCGGCAATGCTTTGAAAAAGGAAATTCACGTCCACCGATGGAGCGGGCCTCTGTCGGCCTGCAGAACCGGCAGCTTTCCGCATTAGGCAACCTGGCACGAGAAAAATGCATCCAGAGCGTTTAGCACACAGGATGGATCACCATATCATTTAATCATCTGATCAAACTCAGATTAGTATCACCACTTGAGGGCAAAATGGCTGGAGGGACCCGGGAACCCCTTTGGTTTCTCCTTTTTTGTCATTAAAAAGAAAAAGAATAAATAAAAGGCAAGCAACATCAGCTGTGGATTTACTTTGTTTGTTTGTTTGTTTGTTTGTTTGTTTGTTTGTTTGTTTGTTTTGTGGTACTAGAAATTGAATCCAGGGGCATTCTACCTCCGAGCTACACCCCTAGTCCTTTTTTTCACTTTGTGTTTTGAAACAGGATCTCGCTAGGTTGCTGAGAGTCTCGCTAAATTGCTGAGGCTGTTTTCAAACCCACCATCCTCCTGTCTCAGCCTCCCAAGTACTGGGATTACAAGTGTGCACCGCCACCCCTGGTTAGGTATGATCGGAGTAGCTAAGGAAACTGGAACTGAGATTTGATTCAGAACGTCTTCCTTCCTCTTGCTCCCCAGGACCCCTGGGCAAAGGGCAAAACTGATGTAATGCTGTAGCAAAGAAGCCCTAAGCCAGTTAGCTCAGGGTCCCAACCGTGGCACCATCAACACTTTGGACAGGAGGACTCTTTGTTATAGAGTTGTCCTGAGCATCCCAGGCTGTTGAGCAGCATACCTGGTCTCCACCCACTGGGCACAGGTAGCCACCCCCCATCTGGAGCTGTGACAGCCAGAAACGTCTCCAGACATTGCGTGGCCTCCTTGTGGGTGCAGAACAGCCCTCGGATGAGAACCACGGATGGAACTAAAAAACACAATTTGTTAGGGGCATACTTCTCTTAAAAATAAGTCATAAGGAACCAGGCACAGTGGCACAAGCTTGTAATCCCAGTACTTGGGAGGCTGAGACAGGAGGATCGCAGGTTCGAGGCCAGCCTCAGCTACTTAGTGAGGCCCTCCACAATTTAGTGAGACCCTGTTTCAAAATAAAGAATAAAATATAGGGCTGGGGGGGTGGCTCGGAGGTAGAATGCCCCTGGTTTCAATCCCTAGTGCCACAAAAAAATTTTTTAAAAATAAAAATAGGTTATAAACCAGGCGCGGAGGCACACACCTGTAATCCCAGTACTTGGGAGGCTCAGACAGAAAGACCCCAGGTTTGAGGCCAGCCTCAGCAACTTAGTAAGACCCTCAGAAACTGAGCATGATCATGTTTCAAAATAAAATTTTTAAAGGGCTGGGGGTGTAGCTCAGTGGCAGAGCTCCTCTGGGTTCAATCCCCAAAACAACAACAACAACAACAACAATAATAATACATAAAATGAGGAGGGAGGTCTTTTTCATTCCAACTTGCCAAAAATAATGAACCCAAAATAATAGTCACCTGGTTCCATGAAGTTTACAAGCGCTCATGACTCTTCCCGGGGCTTTATAATAACCCATATAGCTAAACTTGTGCACTTTAGAAACAATAATTAAATGCATGCCTCTGCCCTTCAAAGATCTCTGGGGAGACCCACCAGTCTTCCAGGGGTCCCCCTGAGCAGGGACACACACAGGCTAAAGGGACATCACCCCTTGGCTTCAACTGCTGCGTGCCCAAGCCGGTGACTGACGACAGCCAAGACTGCCTGCCACAGAGTGCAACCCAACATGACTTAGATATGCAAGGAGCCCAAGGCCTCCAGACCCCAGGAAACATCACTGTGTGCAAGTAAGCACTGACATTTTCTCCCTGCTTCTAAGGAGGGAGAGAGAAAAGGAGAAAGGAAGAAACATTACCTGCAGACAGCTGTCCCGTCCCCCATGTCCAGCCAATCGATAGCACCATGACAGATTAGTGCACACATTCCCTGCCTTGGCCCCAAGTCGGAGGTGCCTAGTCAGAGTCATTCTTCCAGAGAGGTGTTGGAAACCCCAGGGGAAAACACCCAACCCTCACGCAAGTGTGTACTAAATATTTCCTAAGGTTACGGTGGCTTGTAGTAATAAGACATCTGAGTCACACCATCTCTCGTTTTTATTGTCATCGAGAAACTGGCTTGCTACTTAACAATTACTCAGGACTCTATCACACATTGTTAAATCTAATGATGGAAATATGCATGCCCTTCCTGTGGGGAAGATGTGACAAAGGGTGACCTACTCTACCACAGAGTTGAAAAGACAGCGCTCTGCTGCTCTGCGTAGGCTCAAAACCTCCGATTGCGGAGACGTGTGAGCTATTTTAAACTGCTGTCTTCTTCCACAAACTACCTCGGCACAGCTTGGGACTTCTTCACATAATGCTCTGCCTTTTGGAAAAATTTTAAAGGCACATAGGTGTAGGAACGTATTATTGCAAAAATAACAAGACAGTCGGCCCTGACTTGCACGGTGATGAGTCAGCAGAAATCACATCCCTTCGGCCCCCAGCGACTCGCTCACCACCATTCCCTTCTGAGGCTGAGATTCACAACAGCCACTCTGAAGGGTCATTTCCACAGTGAATCACGATACAACCGCCCACGGATTAGAACATCAAACTTGTTTAAGATGCCTAGGAGGAAAAGGTTATTTTTAATATTATCTAAAATAAGATCTCAGGACACAAAAAGATATTTTTAAGGCTCTGAATTTAGGCCTCTCTCCAGCACGCCTTTGAGTCTATTTTAGTTCAAAAAAATCAAGGACACAGTGTCCTGAGGAGAATATTCTACCACTAATCACTGCCCTCAATTTTATCATGTGTGTGACAAGGTCTACAACACATCTGTGTCCTTGCATGCCATTTTCTCCTTTCGCTGACATATATCTTGTATGATGAGTACAGTCAGCTTGAGATCACTTACATAAAAGAAAGAAGCAGAGGCCAAGAAAATCCAACAGAGCCCATGATCCCAACATCCCTTATAAGCACACGCTTTGGAGTGAGCATGTGCATTGAGATGTGGGTGAAGGCATGTGCAAAGTCCCTGGGGTGATGTCAAAGCAAAATCTCTAGCTGCAAACAGATTCATTCCCTGTCCAGGCTCATTCAATCCTAGCTCATCTCTTAAGTGTAACCCAGAGGGTCTCCTCTCTCGGCCTCTCTTTTGGAGCAATGCGGCTATCTTTAGGTTTCAAAGGGCTTCTCTGCTGGGACTCCAACGGCCAGCAATGAAAGGATCAGTGTGACAAATACGATGGAATCAAGTTCATGCACCAAGCACACACCCCCAGTAAACCAGAATAGGAAATATACTAAAGTACTTGGGAGACTGAGATAGGGGGATCACAGGTTTGAGCCTAGCCTCAGCCACTTAGCAAGAGCCTCAACAACTTAGTGAGACCCTGTTTCAAAATAAAAAGTAAAAAGGGCTGGGGGTAGAGTTTGGGGGTAGAATGCCCCTGGGTTCTATCCCTAGTCCAAAAAAAAAAAAATGAATGCTGTAGATAAATAGGTGGATAAATAGATGGTAGACAGATAGATGACAGATAGATGATAGATAGATGATAGATAGATAGATAGATAGATAGATGCAAATGTACACAGATAATTCTCAAGCTACTAGCAAACACATTACGAGGGTCCCCACAGGGTCACTCGTCCTTCTAATCTGATTCTTTCCTGTTACCAGCCTGCACCAAGCCTGCTCATATCTTCATGGGAGTCCACGAGGCCCTAAGCCTGCATATACACACTTCTCAATAATTCACTACCCAATATAAAGTACAGTGCACTTGAAATTTTACTGGATCAACTTTCTAGCCAGTATCTGATCCCTCTACCTCCACCAGGGCCTGGGTATCCCCTTTCCAAGCATTATTTATTTATTCATTGTTTTGGGGTTTTTTTGCAAACATGGCTCATGGGCCATGTGGATCAGAACATCCAACAGCATGGGTTGAGAATGCAGATTCCTCGGCCAAGCCTGCACCTGGGCTACGGAATCAGACTCCGGTGGTCAGAGCTTGGAAGCTGTGTAAGAAGCCATGTGATCTGTAACTCAGTTGGGGGACCCCGGTGGTGATGGAAAAAATGACAAAGTTGTGTATCAGAATTAGAAACAGGCCAGACATGGGGGCACATGCCTCTAACCCCAGGACTTGGGAGGCTGAGACAGGAGGGTCGCAAGTTCAAGGCCAGTCTCTGCAGCTTAATGAGGCCCTCAGCAACTTAGCAAGAAGACCCTGTTTCCAAATAAGAAATAAAATAGGGCTGGGGGTATAGCTCAGAGGTAGAATGCCCCTGGGTTCAATCCCCAGCACCACAAAAAAAAGGGAGGAAGAGGAGGAGTAGAAAGAGGAGGAGGAGGAAGAGGAGGAGGAGGAGGAGCAGCAGCAGCAGCAGCAGCTTTTCAAGCTCCAGCCCTCCCCCAGGGTGCTGGCATCAGAATTTCCAATTCGAGGGTCATGTCCAGAAAAGCACTACAGGAAACCTCCATACCTTCTTGTCCCCTTCTACCTAGCCCACCTGCCATTGAGAACCAGCATCCTAACCCTACCTGGGAAGGTCCAGACAGAGGGACATTAACTGCATTAACCAGAACCAGCTCAAGGTGTCGAGAGCCTGTGCCTGCCTCCCGGCTTATGCCCCTCTCCATCGATGTGGGCAGATGGGCTGTGTGGCTATGGGGCTGGTGCAGCCTCTTCCTCGTGGCCCTCTTCCTCCCATCGCCTTTACTTCCACATCTCAAAGCGTCTGGCACCACAGTGGCCTCTAGCATTCTCTATGATAGGGCCACTGAGGTGTGGGGGTGGGATGTGGGGCCTCCAGCAACTACATATTTCAAGAGGGGCCGTGGCTGGTTATGTGAGAGATCCCACAAGACGCAGGAAGCCACCAGGGGTGGAAGTTCGACACACACCAAGAGCAGCCCTAGGTCTACAGTCTTCTCCCCAGATTTCTCTAAATAACCCATCAAATCTATTCTGAACCAGGAGCCACCAGAGAGTTCAGAGCTTTTGATTTCGGTGTCGGTGCACGCACACACGTGTGGTCCCTGAACGCCCTACTAGCTGCTACCACGCCAAGGCAGGCAGGGGCTGAGATGCGGGCAAAGAAACACTCGAGCGCCCACCCTTGCAGGAGCTGCAGAGATGAGATCCCGTGAGGGCGGTAACATAACTATGCGTCTTCACCACCGTGCTGGGCTGCCCGTTTCACTAGTACGGTGGATGGTGGCTGTTGTTGGGTGGGTTCAGCTCATTCCTGAAGTCTCACAAGTAATATTACAAAGCCTTGTGATTTCTACCCTGGCAGCTCCACATCGGTTATTAAAAATGCTCTACAGCTGATATTAAGAAATAAACATAGTAATTAAGCAGACTGGGATTTGGGGTTTTCAGAGTCCCATGAGAACCCAAGATCACAGCCACAGCGGGGCTACCAGGGAGAGAAGAAATGAATCTGGAGTTTTTCTCATGAGAAAGCTTGTTTACTCAAAGTGGAAAGGCTCCACAATAGAGCTCAGTTCCTCTGTAGAGAAAGAAAGAAAGCGGAATAAAATGTATGTGCACATGCAATCACTGCGGTTCTCATTATCTTCACACTTGCCTCCGCTGATGATACAATCATAGAAATCTTCCCATCCCCCCACCCCGCAGTCCACCCCATGAGCAAGAGAAGCAGAAATCCTGTGCGGAATCAATGCTTCATGCAGGATTAGCAAAAGGAATCAATGGTGGGCGGCTCCACGGCAATCGGCCTGTGCAAATGACACGGCCCTTCAGTCCGTGACCCTTTCACACTGGTTCAAACACCAGCTCAAACCCAGCCATCATGGTGACCCCACGATGGTGCAGAAGTGTCCTGGGGACCCTGTGGTGACCAGGTCATCACTGGGAGTGTTATCACTAGACTAGTGTTTTGCAGACGCACGCGTTAAGAGAGTTCAGATATCTAGAAAGAACAATAAGCTGACTTTCGCTGTATTATGCACAGTGGGGAATAAAAGAGAATGATTCGAATTCCATGCAAAACCAGGCTTAAAAGTGGTTTCTACTTCTTTTAATATTAAAAGAGTTGAGGATCATACAAGTCTAAGTCAGTAGTTAAATAGGGGCAACGTCTTTACACCACCTCTTCAATATGCCTGTTCCACAGATGGGGAGAATGGCTACAGAGGATCCATGTGCAGAAGGTTCTTCATAAGATAAAAAGCAAATGCTTTACGTGCCCCTGGACTGTGGGGCTGGTCAGGACCTGACCTGAGTCCAAATTTTCAACCTGTGAGCCAGCAGAATTTCCATACATAGTCAATGATTCCACGGTGAATAGAAAATAAGACCCACTTGGAACTAGTTAAACCAAAATGTGATGAGGAACATATGCAGCCCTAGGAAGGAAGATTATTTCATTTCTTTTTTTAAATGTTTTAAATTGTATATATATTTAAGGAACCTGGAGGACATCATGCTAAGGGAAATAAGCCAAGCACAGAAAGAAAAATACCCATGGTCCCACTTACGTGTGTAACGCAACCTAAAAAGATGATGTTGTTTGTAAGGGAAAGGACGTCCCCTTTCCCTTGCCCAGTACCATTTATGTCAATCATGCATCCTGAGGCAATATTGTCTGCCGGATTCAAAGTGTGTGGACCACAGTCTGAATGTACAGAATTTAATAGCAGGTTAACATGGAGGGACCTGAGACAGTCACAAAATCCTAAATTTAAGCCCTTTTCTCAGTAGGTGCTGTACTCTAAACACGCTTACTGATTTCCTCCTCCTAGTATTATTCTGCTGCTAAACATCTTCAAGGGAGGTCATGCTTACTGCAGAATAAATATTTATAACAGCACTGCATACTCAACGCCCTGCCCTCCCTCCACCTCCAGGCCCATGCTCAGACCTCGCCAAGTCCCTGCTAAATACTATGTATTTCCCCAGGTCTCACATGGCCCTCAACACTGAGCACATTTCTAGAATGTTCTGCAGGGAGTGCCACATGATTCCTCAATATTTCCGCAAGGGTGGTATGCTTGCTTCTCCTCCACAATTCTGCGGAGTGCGGGGAAGCTGGGGGAAGCCAGCACTTAGCATGGAGGTGATCCCGTGCATTTCCTATTCTTTTTTTCCACTGTGTGTGCCACTGCATTTAAAAATGGCTTGCTATAAATAGGACTGCGTACTCACTCTTGAATCTTATTCACTGTCGTCTGAGTAAAAAAATAACTTTAATAGGGAGGTAGGCGAGATTCATTAATCCCTGTCATCTGCCTCTCTGGGTAGTAGCCCCTTCCTTCTTATCACGTATCTTTTCCATTTGATTCATCCTCTCTCTGTTAAACCATAATATCTATTTACATAATCCAGGGGGCTTGAAAACCAAAAAACAATCCAATCGGATGATTTGTTAAAACAAAATCATCAGTGTAGGCCAACACAGAACAAATGCAGAGCTCCCCAAATCAAAAAGGAATACATATCATGAGTTAGGTGACATGTCATTTGATTCTTATATTTGAATAAAAATTGGAATTTTAACAATGATTAAAACACATCCCTTTCATGATACTCTGATGAGATACCAACTTTTATATTCGGTTCTGCTGCAAAATAAGATAATAACCAGAAACCCATAAATCCAGGGAATACTCAAGACAACAGTAATGTGACTTTTTTAAGATGCTTAAGGCCTAAGAAACTGAGCTTTGTTTTGATGTCCTGGGTGGCTCTTTGATGAAGAAATTAATTCCCAGGAGCTGTTGAGGAACCGTAACTGTCGGTTTGATGTTTCTGGCTGGCTTTCAGAATGTGACAGGGCAATAAACATTGTATAGGAATTCTAAATCATGTCGCCGGGGGTCTAGCGCACTGATGAGATTACCTTCTGAGACATCTGACCCACTCCACATTACAGAGAGCACCTAAAACCATCATGCCAGGTTGCGAAGCTGAGCTCAGGTCCCAGCGTATGTACCAAATGTGGATCCCTTTGGCAAAAGAGAAGAAATGCCCCTCAAATGTTTATAGAAAACAAATGCTTCTACAGCCATGGAGTCAGCATGTGAGAACACGGTGTCGATCCTCAGGAAATCCACAGGGCTGCTGACACACACTTCTCACAAACAGTTGATCCATTAGAATTAGAGATGGGCAGGGAGCAAAATGAAGCTGCAAAGGAGGCTAATGAAGGAAGGAGGCTGGAAAGAGGTGGCGGGCAGAGAGAAGAGGTGGAGCAGGGGTGGAGGGGTGGGGGCTCTATCTCTCCCCTTCTTGTTCTTTCACTGGGGAACATATATCCACCTTCTCCGCCGCATGCTCTGCTCTGTGCTAAGGACACGCTTGGACATTCCCGGCATCTCAGCTTGTGAATGTCACCTCTGAGGGAGACCGTCTCTACCCAAGTAAGCACCAAATTAACATGGAGTTCCAGATTGCCCTAGACACTACGGGCTGACAGGCCAAGGTTTTCTGGGAAGGGATAATGGAGGGCTTTCATTTCCTGGAGCAGATCTCTGAATCCAGCCCTTTAAACACCTCTGAACCAAATCCAGGGATCTGCACCTGCCCGTTGGTGCTTCCCTCCTGATGCCTGGGTATCTTATCACCTTGCAGGAGGTACCTCTGGCTGTCACCCCCAGAATTCAGACGAGCATGGCTGATCCCCCATTCCCACGGTCTCATCTTAACCCGTGCATTCCGTAAAGGAAATGCAGCTTTGCATTTTCTTAACATTAAGGAAGAGAGAAGAAATAGAGTTGGGGCGGATGAAGAGGCTGGGGGCAGTGAGCTGAGAATTTCAGTGCCCAGCTCTCTGGCACTGGAAGAGTTAACTCTGGGTTTTGAGAAACAGGTGCTGCCCAATTTGGCTGGGGAGAGGGGCGGGGCTCCTAGTCCCTGGAGGCTGTTGGGGCAGCTGCAGGAGATTGACAGACTGCTGAGGAGCAGCCTCTGCATCACCCAGTCTCCATCAAGCCCAGGCTGGCTCCTAGATGACACTGGAAGGTCAGCCAATCAGGCATGGCGCTCAGGCCTCCAGCGCACAGGCCACGCCAGGGCTCCCTTGCCAGTTTGGAAGGGGGTATGCAAATGTGCCCCTCTGCAGACCCACCGGCCCCCAGACACCTCCTTTTCCCTTCCGGGTGCCTTCTAGGTTTGAAAACACTGCGGTGAGCAAGACCCTCCTTGGTACAATTTAAAACAAAGGCCGCTGGACCATTCCCCGCCTGCAGTAGCTGGTGCAGGATTCCTGCTTAGAAGGACTCCAGGCATAGCGTCTGGGCGCAGTGAACTTGAGAGATGCTGGGCGGCGTCTTCGGTGGAAAGCCCCCCGACATCGGTGCCTAGCCGTCCTCCCTCCGCACCGCCGGTTGCTTGCCTGCTCTGCTAAAGGCTGGCTGCCAGAGACTCCTGAGATCTGCCGCCCACTAGTGTCCTATAGCGGAGACACAATTGACATGCAGGTAGCACCACCTCACCATCTCCCAGGCTGACAGTGCTGGCCACCAAGGCCCAGCATGCACTTCAGCCGAGAAAATGCCCAGATACGACTGTGTGCCTGCGCACATCCCAGAGCCCCTGCCCGGCGTGGGCGAGGTGGGCCAGACGCATGCGAAACCCAGGGGGCAGGAGCGCTCATTCCGAAAATGTCCCCGAGTGCTCTGTCTAATGCAAAACGTATTCTTTTTCACCACCTATTAATTATTTATGAGCCACATTCATAATCTCACCGAGAGAATTCAGCTAATTTTATGAAATCCGGATGCCATAGATTTTGTAAATGCATTGCGGTTGAGAAATCCATCATTTTATTTCTCAAACCCAAATTCCCAATTTCCTACGGTATTCCTGGGTCTTTATAAAATGACTCCCTTCCCCCCAGCCTTTCCATCAAGTTTCTCTGCACACTGCACGAAGTCTCTCTCCAACCTAGTCAACGTACCTTATTTATCATGGACACATCAATGGTAACATATTTTGCCAGCTATGTGGAGATGTGGGCACTGGGGATTTAAATTGGTGGGCTTTTGAGTCAAGATTATTTGCCCTACCAGCGGGCTGTATTGCGCCAATTCTGCCCAGTGACTCATGGATTCCCCTGAGGCAGCAAGGAGCCATGGGGACACCAGTGTGGCCAAGAAGAGTGTGAAGAAGTGCAGGAAGACCGGCTGGCATTTGCTAAAGGTCTGCCACGCATTTTGTTTTCCTGCAGAGGGCATCTTGTAGGGACATGCAGCTTCACTGAAAAGACCTGGGAATTTGAGCTGAACCCTGAAATTCCAGGGTACAATATTTACCTGCTTGATAAAAATGAAGGAAGACAATTTTTTTTTTGCTTCTACCCATTTATGGAAATTAAGTAAAATATCACCTTCGAAGCCCTCAAGGTGCATCTGGACTTACAAAGGTATATGCTTCAATAGTTAAATGAAATACCAAGCTACCAAGCGTACGGATCCCTGCCCAGCGGACCGAGGATGCCTGAAGACACCCCACACCCACCTTGCCTTTGCTGAGTCCCCTTACTCCAGCACCCCACCCTCTCTAATCACCACTATGTTTGGGCCCCCTGAGAGCAGGATGCAGTGAACCTCCAAATCCCATGGCAAGAGAGAGAGCGAGAGAGAGAGAGAGAGAGAGAGAGAGAATGTGTATAAAACACAGATATTAGGATACAGCAAACATATTCTACACAGTGAATCTGATTATTCATCACTCTGCCTATCTGGAGCCCACCGATGTTTTTAGCAAGGAGCATAAACTCCAGTGTGCTCGCTGGGGTTAAAATAAAGAGAAATTGTCGTGGAACATGATGCAGTGGGATGCTTGAGCTGAGAAGACATGGAGTGACGTGTGTGGACGTGTGTCTGCACATACGTGTGCCCCTGTTCCTTGCACGGTATCGGAAGCGCTCGTGTGTCTTTTCAGAGCATTGCAGAACAAGTTGACTGCTTTAAAACAAGATTGCCGCACCTTATCAGGTGAGGTCATTCATGAGACTTTAACCCATGCAGGGGCTGGTCTCCGACTTCTGTCCTTTTGCCCAAATTACTCTCTACAGCTTGTCCGGCAACTGTGCTTTTACTAAGAAAAGAATGTACATCCCATCATATCAATAAGAAAAATGCTGCTGTCTACTATTAAGATGCAGATCTACTATAGGCTTATTTTATGAGCCCCCCCAAAATATCAAATTGCATAATCTGTTATAAATTTAAAAAATCCTTACCAGGTATTTTGATGCATGGGGCCTAGCCATAATCAGTTTAGGTATGAGAATTCATAGATATTTATCACATACATCTAAATATTTTTCAAAATTAAGGTAGGCCAAAATATGACAGTTGCTGACCACACGGACACACACACACACACACACACACACACACACGTACTTCTCCATTTTTTAACTCTCATTCAGATAGGTAGGAACCGTTCACTTTCACATTTTTGAAATATATGAACAGGCAGCGTTCCAAAGCAAACTCTTATTTTATTTTGACATGACTATATATTTTATGATCTTTTGCACAGTATGTGTTGAACATCATTCCTTGAGAAACTAAAGCTGCCCCCCGCCTTCCAAAATGAAAGAGCCGGAGCTCTAAAATCAGGCTTCTTTTTTTTTTTTTTAATGCTTGGCCATATAAAGAGAGGGCCATTTTCTTATATGACATAGTTTCCTAGCCTTCTGTTAGGTAGGATCAGAACACATACTACAGCATCGAAAATATTCATTTGCCTGCAATGTCTATATCTTACATTGTGAAATCTACCCCTAACAATGACTAATGATCAACTGATGTTAAAAGTCAAAGATAATATAAGACTTCATATATGTTTACATAGGTCATCCTTGACTATATTTTCCATCTGATAGAATATTTGAGCGTCCATACAATTTTATCCCCACCGAGGACCCTTTCTATGATAGTTTTTGTTAAGAAATGCTTATTCAAAAAATCACACACATTTTTCAGCATCTCTGTGTCAGAGACGATCATAAATTGTTCCAGGCCATTTCTGTCATGTGTAACTTGAGCTGAAAAATACATACTGGTTGGCTGACAGTCAGAAGCGCCACCTCTGTCACCATCCTGAAACACATACTTCCCAATAGGATGGAAATTTCGCTCCCTCCTAGAACCCAGGCCTTCTGAGGAGTCCGGAGATGTTCACCCTGACAGGTGAGACAGGCCATCAAGGCTTGGTGGCTTAGGAACACATCTGTGAGCCTTCCTGCATTTTCTGTGAGCTCCCATTAGCAGAGGAGCAGGGAGAAGTGGCTTTCCAACACATCCCTGCATGCTCCCTGCAGCAGATCTAGCCCCCAAGGTAAATTCCCACGAGGAGGCAGGGCCGGTGGAGTGCCCTCTGGGAAAAATGGTGTCATGTCAGAACTTGTTGCAATTTTTTTCCTGAGAGGAAATCTCAAAATGAAAGTTTTGAACACATTGCTTTAGGTTATATCCCATTTTAGTGTTAATTTTTGAGAGTTCCTTCTTCATTCAGCTCTATCTCAGTCATTTTTTAGAAATGTATATTGGACATCATGCATGCATTTCCTGTGGCTGGTTGGTGTGTCGTGGATTCTGTAAGCACTACCCAGGTAGGCAAAGAAAATACACTCCTCCGCAGCCAGTGCTCGGAGCTTCCCTGTGTATCTTCCAAGAAAACCTTACAGCCTCCCTTTGATTCTAGTATTTTCTCACAAGGGCTAGATTACCTCTCTTCCCTTCCTCTCCTCTGTCTCCTCTCCTCTCCTGGGTAAGGGATTCTGCTTAATGGTTTAATTTTAACTGTCAGCAGGTTATACATTTTATGCAGATGTGTGTTCCAAAATTTGAAGTGGGAATTTAAGCTGTAGCCCAGGCAATGTCAAACGATGACAGCTCTCTCTCTCCCACATGAGAGGAAGCCATTCATACATGTAAGTTCATATTTACGCGGCGACAGGGAACCTCAGGTGCAGTCACACTTACTAATTGGGTCTGACTCAGTCAAGAGCAATAGCTTTCTAAATACCCAGGAAGAAAGCATTTCAAGATATAATATCGCCTGGGCACCAGGAAAGAAATGCTATTTATCATAGTCATTGATTTCATTTTTTACAACTATACAGGTGTTTTTTTTTTAATTCGTCAACATTTCAGATGATGTAATGCTTATCAGTGCATATTTTTACATAAACTACTAGGAGGAAGATGTAGTACAGGGAGATGGGGGTGTGGAAGGATGGGTCTTTCTCAAAGCCTTCACTGCCGTTGGAGATCAATTCTAGCAGCATTAAAGCACATGTTTTAAAGACTCGGAAAAGCCTGGATTCCGAAGGCAAACGTTCTTAACCGACCCCTCTGCCTGCCCGCACTTGGAATGTCACGTCCCTTTCCGGGCTGTAAAATTCAAAGTGGCGACCGTCCCCTCTCTCTCCTCTCGCCAACCCTGGTTTATTCTGAATGAGGAGCTCTCTAGGACTGGAGTTAGGCTCGCTAGGTAAGCGCCTCCAAATGATTACAGAGCAATTTCTCCCGGGGGCCCCTCTCCGTTGCCACCTCTCCTCTCCAAAGCAACAAACATGTATTTAAAAAAATAATAATAATAATAAAAGAAACGCTTGGAAATGGAAACGCGGGTGGGGGAGGAAAGGGGCAAGACGACTTCACCCGTGCATCCGCACCGATCCCCCACCCACACCCCCAGGTCCATCCCAGGACATGCGATGCCCCGCCGCCCGGAAGGCTCACCATTCGCGAAGCTCTGGAACAAGGAGAGAGCCAGTATCCACATGCCCCTGCTGCTGCCCGGCCTCCCGCGAGCCAGCGAGCCACGCGCCGGCCTCGCCCCCCGCGCTCCGCCGGCCGGCTCCGCTCGCCGCTCGCCACCTGCCCGCGGGCCGCCGCCCGCCCGCCGCCGCCGCCGCCCCGCCGCCGGGCTCCCGCACACCTGCTCCCGGGCCGCAGCCCAGGTGCGCCGTCCGCTCAGGGCGCCGCCGGCAGGTCGGCAGGTGCAGGCGGGCGCGGGCGCGGGCGCGAGCTCATCCCGGGCACCGGCGCCCAGAATGCGCAGCTTGCGGCCTCGGCGCGCCAGCCTCAGCCTCCGCAGCCAGGCAGCA
This sequence comes from Glis glis, assembly GCA_004027185.1. Taxonomy (NCBI): domain Eukaryota; kingdom Metazoa; phylum Chordata; class Mammalia; order Rodentia; family Gliridae; genus Glis; species Glis glis. The sequence goes on from PVJS01037477.1 coordinate 15,111, forward strand.
GGCGCGCGGGCAGGCTCATCTTTCCTCGCCGCCTCTGCCGCCGCCGCCGCCGGCCTGAGTCACCCGGATCCCTCTGCCGACCTTCCCGAGCCTGCCTGCCAGCCCCGCGCCGCGGAGGCGAGGCCCCCTCCCCTGCTCTGGCCGCTGGGGCGCTCTGCAGTCTTAAAGCAGCAGAGCCGCGCAGCCCGAGCGGAGGCAGGACCGGCGAGCGCGCAGCCCGCACACACTCACGCAGGCACCAGCACGCTCGCTCGCCTTACAGGCTCCGAGCTGCAAGCCCACCGCCGCTTATTTTTAGTTATTTGCTGGCCGGTGGCTAATAAGAGGTGGCCAGGGGTGAGTGTCCTGGCAGGCGGCCAGCTACGCAGAGGTGACCGTGAAAATGCTCGCGGTTTTAATAAAATGTGCGGCTGGATTCGGATTCCCTATTGACTCTCAGAGAAGTCTGGTTGATTTGCCTAGGGGGAGACGCCGCCTCAAATCCTGGCTGCTTTGGTGAAAGATCTGGAGGATCTCACGGGCTAATTTTTAATTATCTTGACTACGTTGCGGAATACAAACGCGAGCAATGCTCGCCTTGCTCTCTGAATGGCGCATAAAAAGACTGATTAAAATTGCTGATAACGTGTGTAATCCCAAACATGTTACCGCTTCCACATGATGGTGGAAAGCCAGTCTAACAGGTCCTGAATGTTCTGTATGAGGTTCTCGAAGTCATGCTAGGATTCTAATAAAAGCTCCTAAGACGGCATCCATTCATGTTCCTACGCTTTGCCAAATATTGATCTACCGGGGGACTGCACCCCAATTTAAGATCCAAGATAGACTGCTCAGAAGCCAGGACATAAAGATGGAGGCAGCATTGGGGGGACTTGGGGAGAGGGGCGGTTTCATGGGCGATGGAGAGGGCTCCCTGGGTATTAGGCCTCTCCTGCCTGGGCTGCATGTGCCGCTCCAAATTAAACAGCCTAAAGTAGCTCAGGAATAACAGGGGAAAGGCAAATGGTGAGCCAGAAACAAAATGGTGCTTTACCAGGGTTGGGCACAAGATGGCCAGGCCTGTGTAGGAGGAAGGCTCAGCTGAGCTGAGCAGGCGATGCCTTCCTCTGCATCTGCAGGTGGTCACGTGCAGCCGCCCACTCAGGCTGCGCCTGACCCTGCTGTACCACGCTCGGCACTAGCATGTCCTCTGGCTTTGCATGCACCCCGTGTTTCCTCCCTGGCTCTTACTAATGCAGCCCAGGAAGACAGGCCAGGGGCATGAGTTCTCCTCCTGCATCTGCCAGGTTACCCGGTCGTTTAATTCACAAACACTCCCCTGCATGCTAGCCATCTGCAAGGCTCAACATGGCCTTACTACTTAGGTGTGCAAGCACTGGGATCAGACACTCCCGGGGTCCAGCTGCAGCCTCTGCTTACTGGGCCTGGGCTCCTGCATGTCACATGACTCCAGAATGAAAATGACCTGAGTGCTGCTGTCCTATGATCCTGGTGCTTTGGTGGCACATGCCTAGCCCACGGCCACTGTGGCCAATGGAGGCCAGGGTTCTCACCCAGTTTGGAAGCAAAGCTGGCTATGTGATGGGAGGGCATCAAGTGTGAAATGCAAATGGAGGGCTTTTTTTTCAAACAGGAAAAAAAAAAGCACCATTCAAAGTCCTCGTGTGCACAGCTCAGTCCTCTCTTCTGAGGCTTTTCTTGCCCTCTCGGGGGGTCCTGTATTTGCTCTTCAATGCCACCCTCCCTGGGGCATGGGAATAGTCTGGGGAGACTGCAGCCCTTCACAGATGCCAGGCTCTGCCAGGGGACTCAGGGCAGCACAGGTGGCCCACAGCTCTGAGCGTGGGGCCTGGTGGGACCCTGAGCCAGGGCGTCGGCTCCACCCCATAAAGCCAGCCCTCTGGGCTTGGCTCTCTGATGCATCTTCCCTGGACTGGATGGGTTAAAGATCTAGAATGGGCCTAACTCACGCGCCAATAGCATCTTCATATGTATTTATGTAAAATACTCCAGTACAAAAACCTGTGTATATCCCACTAAACCGTGAGCTCCAGGAGCCCACACACTCACGCCTGTTCAGTGAGGTGTCCCCCAGGCCTGGCACGCACAGGCACCAGTAACTACCTGTGGAATGGAATGGAGATCTCTCATGCAGGTAGTATGTGAAGCCTGGGGCATGCACACACAGGGCACCATGGAAATTCAGAGGAAAGACAGACGCACTTCCTACTCCCTCTCCGAGCAGGCTCTGGGAGGAATGGCAAGAGAGTTGAGCCACCGAGTCCAGATGAGACCTCAACACGCAAGACTGAGTAGAGGAAGTGGACTGCACCCTGAGACACGTTAGGTTTAAGGTGAGTCTTCCTTCTCTGTTCCTAATTAGTGGGACACCTAGCCTGCTGGAGGGCAATCTCTGGCCAGAACCAATTCCACATGAAATTGTTCCATTCCCCATGCTGACCTCCTTCTCCTGCAGAAGAGAGACCAAGTCGAAGGGCCGACTCTGTGCAAGAAGCCATGAGCAAACAGGGCCACCTCATCTGAGTCACACGGTCTATGTCCTCTCCGCCTTCTGTTGGAAGATCAGGAAGAGCCCAGTTCTAAACAAAGGGTGGAGGAGGACATGGAGACAGAAAGGTCTTCACAGGGGGAGGGCACACACCTGTCCAACCTGTGTAGTTAATTCTGATCAAGACAAGCGGGTGCCCGCATGGAATCTATTACTTCCTTAGAACTGTCCAAACCAAGGACAACAAACTGGGTGACTCAAGACAACAGCAATTCATTGCCTTACAGTTCTGAAGCCAAAAGTCCAAAATCAAGGTGTTGGTAGGGCCGTGCTTCCCCTAAGACCAGGCCTGGAGAATTCCTCCCAGCGGCTGGTGGTGGCCAGCCATCCCGGGCATGCCTTGGCTTGGAGCTCCATCACTCCAGTCTCTGCCTCTGTCCTCACGTGGCCTTGTCCCTGTGCGTGTGTCTCTGTGTCTCTTCTCTTCTTCTAAGGTCAGCAGTCATGTTAGATGAGGGACTCATATTGCTCTAGCATGACCTCATCTACACTAATTACCTCTGCCGCCTGCAATGACCCGAGTTCCAAATGAGGCCACACTCTCAGTACTGTCATGGGACTTTATCATGTCTTTTAGCAAGGAGGGGAACACAATTCAACTCACAATGGGACCCAGATGCCTGAAGTCAAAAGGCAAGGCGCATGGGAGGGTTCCGAGATCTGGACAAGGACCCCAGGGACACGCCCAGCTCTCAAGCAGGCAGGCTGCTCCCGAGGCCATCAGGGCGCAGGGGCACGTGGGAAATGGAATCATGGTTCCTGCTCTCCGCATCTTAGAAGACTGTTGAGACGATGAGATGACGTGAGAATCGGCTCTGATAAGGGTGACCCAGAAACCGGCATCTGTCTACAGGGGACCTCGAGGAACACTTGGAGGAAGTACACGCTCGATCTTCAGACTCGTTCTGGCCGCGGGGTGTTTCGATTAAGCTGAAACCAGGCACACAGTGCTGCGAGGGGCAGAGCGGGCCAAGAGGGCCAGCAGGGACCCTGCTGGTCCTCCCTCCCGGGGCTGATGCACTCCTCCACAAGGGCAGACGTGTCTGTTATCTACAAGTCAGTGTAGTCACCCCTGGGAGCTTGAGGAGGGACAGGATGGGCCAGGGAGGCACGGGAGGCCTCTGGGTCCTTTGAAATGTTCTCCCCCAGACACACACATGTAAGCTGTCATCAAGCTGGCCGGGCAAGATCAGCACACCATACACACTTCACCTTCCCTGTGTGTGGAAAGCAAGAAGGACAATACTAATCTCACAGTTAGTGGAACATTCAAATAACAAGCAAATGATGTAAGGAGATGAGCTGGATAATCGAATATTGACACATTCAATTCAGCTAGCCAGTGTACATGTGCGTGCCTGTATGTTTGTGTGTTTCTGTGCATGTGTTTTTGTGTGGCTTGTATGTTTTCATGTTTGTGTGCAGTGTGTATCTGTGTGTGTTTCTGCATGTGAGAACATATGTTATTTCTGTGTGTTTCTGTGTGGTGTGTTTGTATGCTTGTGTGTAGTTGTGTTTGTGAGTGGTCTCTGTGTTTTTGTGTCTCAACATGTTGTGTGTTCATGTGTAACATCAAAGAGTTTGTATTTCTGTGTGGTGTGCATGTTTGTGTTTGTGTGTGTGTCACTGCATGTTGCTTGTCTGCATGTGTTGTATGTGTGCGGTATGTATCTGTGTGTCTATGTGGTACCTGAGTGTATGTCCATGTCTATGCTGTATGTGTCTATGTGGTGTGTGTGGTTGCATTCATATTATCATGTGTGTTCATGTGTGTGGTATCTTTGTGTGTGTGGTATATGTGTGTGTGTATAGTGTATATATGTGGGGTGTGTCCTATATGGTGTGTCTATGTATGTGTCTATGTAGTATGTCTGAGTGTCTATGTGGTATGTGTTTGTGATGTGATATATTTATGAGTTTGTGTTTACGTGTGTGGCTATTGTGTCTGTGATATGCATGTGTCTATATGGTATGTGTGTTGTGTGTGTCTGTGTGTCTATGTGTGGTGTGTCTGTGTGTCTATGGTATGCGTGTGGTGTGTCTGTGTCTGTGTGTATGGTGTGTCTGTGTATCTATGTGGTATGTGTGTATGTAGTGTTTGTGTGTCTCTGTCTGTTTTTGGTATGTCTATGTGGTGTGTGTGGTGTGTCTATGTCTGTGTGTGTGGTGTTTACGTGTGTCTACATCGTGTGTATGTGGTGTTTATGTGTGTCTACATG
>PVJS01037478.1:0-19898 GCA_004027185.1 Glis glis
GCCTGTGGTGGTTTTTCCAGTGAAACTGGTAGGCAAAACTGGCCAGTCTTCAATCGTCCATTCTGAAGCATTGGTATCCACTTTTAAATAAAAAGGAAATAATATTAATTTAAATATGTTTGCTATAAAGACAATTACTTAGAAAGTCTGTTTTAAGAACTTGGTACAAACCAAATTTGTCTCAAATTATCAAAAATTAAGAGAGTTAATTATATAAATAATAATAATAGGCCTCTAAAGAGAAGTTTCCCCAATAATATTTAATTAAGTAGGGTCCTGAAAACATTATTACTACTAACCATGCAATATTTAATAGAAGGGATCCTTACTATCTATGGAAAAGTGAGTCCTAGAAAAAGGCCATGAAATGAATCAATTTTAAAACTGAGATAACAGCTTCAGTGTAAATAGTGAAAAATTAATTAGCTATGAGTGCTGAAAATCAAACTAAAAAGTATAAATATAAATTTATTTCCTTATAGTTAGCAAAATGCATGTTACAAATGCAAGAAAGAAAAATAATGAATAAAATGTTGGTTTTTCTCTTCTGGGTGTAGTAGGATTTTTCTGATGAAATTATATGATAGTACATTATGATGTCCTTTGCATTTCAATCAATAATTTTTGAGAAATATTCAAAGGTTTTCATTTCTTCTCTGAGGGCTTCTTATATTCATTTTACATTCAAATCATTCTCTCCTTAAATCCATTATATTTATATTGCACTGTTGAGTAAACTCTCAATACTCAGGACCAACACCTATGTGTTTACACAGTTATTAATTTATTGTTTATAATTAGTTAATTACATTAATGAGCATTTTCTTGTTATGGTGACTTCCTTTTAAATACAACTTTGTAACTATAGGAAAACAGATAGGGAATAGTCAAATAATAAGAAACATCAACTATTATCTAAAATATCATAAATATTTTAAAGACTAAAGAGCTAAATATTTAATAAAAAGGCCTTACTGTATATCCAACTGGTGTTTCAAGAGGAGTATTTTGTTTTTGTTGACAACTAACATGGTAAAAAGTAAAAAGTAAGTGGTGATGATCAGTTAAAGTAGCAGGGAGTTTAACTTTGATTTCTTCATGAAAATCAGGAGACCTTCATACAAAAAAAGAAAAGAAAGAAAGAAAGAAAATCAATAGTCAGTAATTCGTTGAAAATAAATAATTATTACATTTGTACAGTTGAGTAAATTTTTAATTAATTTTAGGATTTATGCTTCATTTTTCCTCTAATCCAAAGAATTTTTCTTTATTTCTAATCAAATAATTGAATCATACTTCTAGATAAGAAAACTAACACTCTTTCTGAAATTTCTCATACCATTTTAATTAATGGGGGAGTAATCCCTCTATTTGAAAATTCATTAATAATTACCACTTTGACACTGAGATCTTCTTTGCATTGAAATCTGTATGAAAGACAAGACTTAGGATAGGACTTTCTATATTTATGGACCTATTCTGACACAGAAAAAAAAATATGAGTTTTATAAGCATATATTTCAAAGCCATACCATAGAAAAACACTTTTCTTTTGTAGAAGTACATTTTCATATTAAGACTGATCTGTATCATCCTTTTGTAAAAAAAAAAAGAAGGAATATCTCTACAGATATCTTAATATTAAGTTGGGCTCTCTGGACTGTCTTATATAAATTACTCCATTGTTAACATAATAGAAAATATTACCAAAACATGTACTAGTATTGACTGACTTAAAGAAAAAAAAAGATAAAATTTGACAATGTCCACAAATTGCATTTGTTGTATGGTTTAATAGTGCTCCTAGATACTAATAGTATGAGTACAATAAATATAACATTATATATTATCTCAATATTTTCATCTCTATATTCACTGTGTGGCCCCAAGGGGCATTTTTATAGAAAAGCATGGCTGTTATTCATGATATATATTTAAAAGGGATAGAACTTTAGCATTCCAACCTTCATACTCAATGACTATCAGAATTATATTCAGCAATAATGCAACTAAACCATATGGTTCCAACCATCTTTAAAGTGAAGGCTGTTCCACCAATTAGTGTTTTTTCCTTAGATGCTAATTCCCTCTCAAATAAGCCTCAAAAACATGTTAATAGAAATATTAAGTGGAACTAGGCTTTAAATAATACTAACAAGAAAGACAGCTAATGCCAGCCATCCAAGAACTTTATGACTTTAGAGGGAAAAAATAATGCTATATATATCCTATTACTAATCTCACCAATCATCATTGAATTATGCCAGTGATATCGATACTGTCATTTTAATTCAATTAATGTTGAGAGAAAAATAAATAGTAATAATAATAATGACCTAGCCACAAACTGAGAAACTTTTAGAAATTACTACCTCCTTAGCCAGGTGTGGTGGCACAAGCTTGTAATCCCAGTCCTTGGGAGGTTGAGACCGGAGGATCGCAGGTTCACGGCCAGCCTCAACTACTTAGAGTGAGGCCCTCCACACCTTAGTGAGACCCTGTTCCAAAATAAAGAATAAAATAGGGCTCGGGGTGTAGCTCGGAGGTAGAATGCAACTGGGTTCAATCCCCAGTACCGCCAAAAAAAAAAAAAGAAAGAAATTACTACCTCCTTTATCAGTATCTTTCCTGGTACTGAGTGCTTTGGTTCATTTCTTCCTAAAATCACATTATGTGAAGGCTTTTGTGGAAAATTAAGTATCTATGAGAATTACTTATTCAGCAAGTAGGTCTAAATGCCCACTTTTAGGTTAAACACTATGTTATTTTTGTGGTGGTCTTAAAGATGAAAATAAGAAAATAATTACCCTCAAAAAGTGTATAATTTAGTAGGTATATAAATAAGACACACAGATATTAATAGCTATGCTATAAAACAGGGGTTAGCAAACTATGGTTCAAAGGCCAAATCCAATCCGCTGCCTGGTTTTATATAGCCTATATATTCAGAATGATTTTTCCATTTTTAAATGATTTTTAAAAATCAAAAGAATAATATATTTCATGATGTGAAAATTATGTGAAATTCAAATGTCAGTGCCCATAAGAAAGTTTTATTGGAACAGAGCTACACTGATTTACTTACAACCTTACTTATTGTCTATAGCTGCTTTTAAGCTACAATGCAGAGGTGCATAGTTATACAAGAGAGGGCATGTGGCCTTAGGCCTAAAACATGTACTATATAGTCTCTGTAGAAAATGTCTGCTGAGGGCTGGGGATGTTACTCAGTGGTAGAGCATTTGCCTAGTATGCATGAGGCTCTGGGTTCAATCCTCAGCACTTCAGAAAAAAAGAAAATGTTTGCCAACCCCTGGTTATAAAGCATATGTGTTAAGCACTTCAAGAACAGAGCTGAACAAAGTACTTCAAATTTGAGATCAGTGAATTATCATGTAGGAGGTGTTATTTGATATAGGTCTTAAAGAGTGAGTAGGCGTTCAATAAACAGGGAATCCTTATCAGAGCAGAAAAAAAGATCCAAGAAAAGACCAGAAATACGACAGCACAGAATATTTTCACTAATGAGGCAGAGAGAAAATCAAGACTTAAAAGCTCAATAGATACTAGAGAATAAAAGAGGGAAGGCAAAAATGTCTTTATTTTTGAACAAGAGTAACTGGAAAAATGGTGGTACTATTAACAAAATTATAAAAGCAGACAGATATAGGGTCAGGAAAAGAGTCAGGGATACATACATAGAAATTGAAAAGGCAGCAGGGCACCGAAATGAATATTTCCTGTAGATCAATGGAAATATATATGTGTATCTCACAAAGAAGGTTAGGACTGAAAATAAAGAGTTGGAACAATCCATATAAACATTACAGTGGAAGCATTTCCATTGTAACTCAGAGAGATACGTATACGATTATTTACGAAGAGAATATACAGAGCAGAGAAAGAGGGGTTATGTTTTGTATGGAATGCCTATACTTGTGGGAAAAAGAATAATTACTGCAAAAAAAAGAGAGAAAATGTTCAAAGGAGTAGAAGGAAACTGAGATACAGCTATAAAGTAGAGCAAGGAAAATACATACTCTGCAACAGCACTGAAGAAAGACTTGTACTTTTTCTTCAAGTCTAGCAAACATAAGCTTCTTTCTGAGAATAAGAGATGGAGCCAATGGACAGGACACTGATGATGCAAGAGAAGGGACCACTGAATCAACCTATTTCAGAAGAGGCTGGATAATCAGATTGAGAGCAGAGGTGAAAAGGTTCACATGAGAGGGAATGAGCTATTACTTTTGAAAGAGAAGAAAAGGGAGACGATCTCAAGTGAAGGGTAGAGAAGTTATGGATCTCAAGTTGGATAGTCTTCATGAACTTAATAAAATAAGAAATGTGGAGATGAACGCAAACAGAAAAGAAATAGGACCTAAGGAAACTCCTACGGCTATTGTTACATGAGAGGTGGTAAAAACAAAGCAAAACAAAAACAATGACAATAAGATTATGAAAGAGCAATGACACCAAAAGAAGATAAAATAAAAGGAATACTTGTAACCCCATCATATAACACAATAATGTCAATTTGCATTAGCCCTGACTTCGTTCAATTTTGTGATTTTTCTCCAATAGCATTCAATAATCTCCCCAAAAGAAAGCAGAAATTAAGTTAACCAAAGTTAGCAATTTTCCAAGGAAGTAAAATGGAAAGTCACTAAATCAAAGGATTATTGCATGTTGAGAATACCACCAATTTAACTAATGAGTTTAAACATAGGAAAGAGTTAAACAAAACTAAAAGTGCCAGGAAAAAATAACAGGGAAAGGTCAAAGGATCAGAGACCACGGGGATAATAACAATATGGTAAAAATGAAAGGATCAGAGAATTTGATAGAAAAGATGTTTTCTGCACAAGTCTTATATTTGAGATGTCTATGGAGAATGGCTGTGCATGTACAGAATGAAAATTATAACTTCGATGTCAGCCCTAAATTTGGCACATTCAGTGCAGCAAAGCATTTGGTAAACACACTAACTTGAGTGCTAACAATGCCACTGAGAAGTGAGTAATTTTGAAAGAAATATTTTAATTCAGTACCTGTTATGATATACTACGGCTGTATAGGCTTCCTTTGAAAATTCTGAACAGCTAGATTTACCAAAGATTACCTGTAACAAATAACAGCATGTTGAAACTTTGTTGTAATAAATGTTGGATGTTTCATATTTATGTAAGAATTTGTCTGATTTAATAGCTATTTAAGAAAAATGGGCAAAATCAGCCCAATGAAGAACAATGTGCCTACTGACGTTCATCAAAAGTTCAATTGCTTAACTATAAATTTCTTTTCAATGATTAACCCATCTGACATTCAAACATTCGAAAAGTTTCTATCAATTATATTTCTATCTACTGAGCAATAAGGTACATTTCTTTCCCTTTTCTTAAAGAAAGTGAAGAACTCATTATTAAACTGGAGGTAGCATAATATCATTTAGAATTTATATAAGAAACATGATCCTTGAATGGTGGCAAAAATCTACTATACCAATTGGTGGCTTCTCCCTTAAAATAGCAGAGTCATTCTGAAAGCCAAATATAAATTATTTATAAAGTATATAAAAGTTCCTATTTTTAGGTAAATCTTTGTATCCTTTGCATCTAGTACTCCCTGTAAGCTACTTTACAATAGAGGAGAAGCTCCATTCTTATATTCTTATACATATGTTTAAAAAATCCACCACATTAAAAAAATACAATACTACTTCTGGATAAAGTTTCTAAGCAAAACAATTCAACCTTGTATATCTGCCTCTTAAATTCTGACAGGAATACTATGGCTAATTGGGGCAGCTAGTTACATAAATGGCTTAATGATGTCAAGGTCATAGCAATGATTACTATGAGAGAGTTAAATCTGTAATGTTATCTAGCCATAGATTAAACTCTTAAGTCTAGCTAGCCATTTTTACATATGCATTAACAGGTATGTGGACATGTCAGCACATTTCTATCAACACAACTGGTAAAACAACTATAAGTTCATTCTTTATTTAAAGGAATTAGCACCATCCTTAATTAAAAGGGCATATTAATAGGTATTACTGTTTCTTTTTCTAACATTTTAAGCAGGTCCTTTTATTTTAATGGTTTATAAAAATATAATAATTATGATTCTCCTAGATAAGCCTTATTTCATCAATTTTCTAATAACTTAGTATATTTTTATAAAATGTTCCAGTGACAGAATTATGAAGTTTACAATTTTTTTCACACTGACATTATATAACCACAAATCATTCTGAGAATCTGTTTGAATAGTCCTTGTTTTAAAAAAATAAGCGAACACATTATGTTCATATGTATATACTCTTTCAAACCAGCCATTCACATAAACATAAAAGCATTATATTTTCATATGATTAATAATATATAAGTGAAAGCAATGTGGTACCATTTCCCCTCAGAAAGGCTATCACTTTTCACAAAATAACTTGTTAATTTTTGCAACATGAATGAAATAAAGTGGAAAGTGGTTTTTTTGACCATTTTACATGTACTTTTAATCATTCAGCAACATGAATTGAGCATTGATTATGTAGTAACCACTAGGATGGCATCAAGATATGAGTAGGACATGGCCTCTGCCCACAAGGAGCTCACAGTCTAATGAATGAGATGAAGAAATAAACATACAATCATAGGGTGATAAAGCCTGTGAAAGAAGTGAGAAGATGCTATGGTATCCCCAAAGAGTGAGTGTTCTAACTGCCAGTAGGTGGGGTACAGCTGGGGCTCTGCAGAGGAGGCCATAAATGTGCTAAGACAAGGAAGAGTTTGTTAGGCAAAAATTGAAATCAGATTATTTTACATATACTACATCTGTCATGAGCTCCAATTCACAGGGCAATTTCACATATAGGCTGATGAAGCATCTGTTTTCACAATCTAGTATCTTTTCATCAGTTATGATAGTATATTCACTCCTTCAGCACAACTGAAGAGCATGAAATGCTAATTTCAAACCTCAAAAACAAATTCTACATTTATTTAACAAATATTTACTCAGTACATGTTATATGTGAGGATCTGAAATAGCTGCAATAAGAGAATACAAAGATGAATAATTTATGATCACTGCTGTCAAGGAGATCAATAAATATTGATGAAACTGAGGCAATAGGGAAGAAGAAAATATATCATTCCTAGTGAGTAGAAAATCAAAAGAACTTGATTAAAAGACAAACATGGAAGGAAAAAGTAAGATTCTGCTCACAATGCACCCATAATTAGCTAAGCATTCTCATTTCACTAGGGTTCTCAGAGGTTGAACATCTACAGCTACGGCATACTCCAATTCCATGTCACCAACTTCAGTTTAGCCAAAAATTTACTCTTGTGGAACTTGCATTCAGTCTGGCCTCTATCTACTATTTATGACTTATCTTCCATTGCTCTGGCTCACAGGCAACTCACCATTGTACTCAGCACTATTCAGTGACATTCATAGACCCAACTCTCCAGAAAGAGCTATACATATTAGAATCCCTGTATATACATATTAGAAGCATTTCCAAACTATAACACAACCTCATGTACCCACATTACCTCCCACCTCCCTTATCTGGCTCCTGATCTCTAAAGGGGGTTAGGAAAATCAGAACCACAGATGCCAAAAATAAAGCTATCCATATTTTGACAGAAACCCCAGGTGATCTAGCTTGCTTCTCTCAAAAGCCAATATTTGTATTTATATTATTTGTCATATACTCCCTAGATTAGAAATCTTATTCATCTTTGTATCTCTAGGAGTGCCTAGCATATACCAAGTCCTCATCAAATAATAAGTTAGATTTTAAGTCAATGTACTATCTATATAAAAGATGATTAAAAATCATATTAATTTCTAGTTTGGAGTTGCCAACCAAGTGATACCCCCCAGAAAAGGAGGGTATATTTGAACCATATATGAAGAATAGGAACAGTAAAGAACATTTCTTACCGGCATGGCATTGCTCGGATCTTCCCCATACATAAACTGGACTTTCACTGTTATATTTCTGGCAGAACCTTGACGATTGGCAAAATTAAGACTCTGAGGGTAGATGTAGAGAAGATTTCTGCAAAAACAGTATAAATAACAGTGAATAAGCATCTAAAAGCACTATGTATCACTCACTAAATTCCACAAAAGGAAGCATAAAAATATTGAATTATTTATATTTGTCAGCCACGGTGCTAAGTATTTTCATATATGTTTTATATGATCCTTAGAGCAATCATTCAAATCAAAGAAATCAAATAGATCCCAATTTTGCAGATGATTTGAGATTCAGAAAGTTACCTGACTTTCACATGTATCTAGGGAAAGGACAAAGCTGAGATCAGAGCACAAGTCAGCCCGACTTCGAATGATCTTTCCTGTACAATAGGCTTCTGGGAAATAAATGAGTAGGGCCTGAAACACTATTAAGACGTTAAAAGATCATTTTAATATTATCTTATTTCCTCCAAGCAGATAGGTTTTTGTATTAATGTGATTAAAGATTTCAGAGGTACAATATCCTAATTATTGTTTGAAAATATATTGTAGTATAACAGAGTTAGGCAATTACTGTGAGACAGTTGCATTCTACCCTGCATTTATTTGACTTCTTGTCTAGTTCATGATTGTGCATCTTACACAAACTTTAATAGTCCCTGGTGGCAACACAAAGAAGAGAAATAATTCAAGACAAGACACCAAAAGAAAGGGCTAAGGAAAAAAAAAAAGAAGAATGAGTGTTACTTTACCTGAAGACTAGTGCTTGGAACTGATGAACAAGACTTCAAGTATATTAAAACCCTACTAATCAACTGCTGGGGTAATGAAAATAGGTCTAAATTTTCTTGACGGCAGAAGGGCAATATAAAAAATTTTAAAGAACACACAACCTTTGACTCAACAAACCTACCTCTATTCACCTCTCCCTTGAGAACTGTGCACAAGTATAAATGGGTGTGCCCAAAGTAATTCATTATCACATTTTATAATCAAGAATAATTACAAATAATTATTTTATTTTATTTTTTTGCAGTACTGAAGATTGAACCCAGGGGCATTCTACCTGTGAGCTGCACCCCCAGCCCTACTTTTTATTCTTTATTTTGAAACAGGGTCTCACTAAGTTGCAGAGGGCCTCACTAAGTAGCTGAGGCTGGCTGCGAACCTGGATCCTCTAGTCTCAGCCTCCCAAGTACTGGGATTACAGGTGTGCACCACCACGCCCAGCTCAAATAATTATTTTAAAAACCTATGTTCATTAGTACATTAAGTATCCCTAACCTGAAAGCCCAAAATCTGAAACTTTTTGAGCACTGACATGATGCCACAAGTCTGGTGGTTCAATGTACATGAACTTTGTTTCATGCACAAAATTATTTAAAATATTATATAAAATTACCTTCCAGCTATGTGTACCAGGTGTGTGTGAAACAAAAGTAAATTTCATGTTTTGACTTGGGTTCCATCCTCCAGCATATTTTATTATGTATATGCAAAAATTCCAAAATCCAAAAAAAACTGAAATCTGAAATACTTCTGGTCCTAAGCATTTCAAATAAAGGGTACTCAATTTGAATTTAATTGGTTAATTAAACTAAGATACATTAATAAGAAGGTATACTATAGAGTCTCCAGAATGACAATGTGTACCAGTATTGATGTGAAAAGAGATACCTAATATGTTGAATGGAGGGATGGGGAACACATTCCAGAGTAGGATGCATAGTGGCATTACCCTATTTATGGAAAATTCTCTGTGGGGATATATGTGTGGGAGGGAGATGGAAAGAGAAAGACAGAGAGGATGGATAAAATTACATTTCTAAAAAGATAATAGTGATGATTTTAGTTTTTTAGTTAATACTTATGTTTTTTATACTTTTCTATTTTGTTTGAATTTCTGTAGTGAAAATATATTATCTTTACAATTAGCAATTTCCATGATGGAGGATGGTAGTATACACTCTGGAAGTACTAAAGAAAATGGGAGTCAGTTGTACTCAAAATAGTCAAAAGTGTACAAGGAAATAATAGAGATGTTATAATTGGTCAGTTTGCTAATTAAAAGAACTAGAGATCAAAATTACTACAACTAACCACTAAAATCACCAAATAAAATTTGTACAGGAAACATATGATTTCCCAACAAATGTCACACATTATGTTGGACACTAGGGAAATAAAAGAAAGATTAAGAAGCTACTCCCTAGTCTTGAAGAACAGTCTAACGAGACAGAAATACCTATCAACAGAACATGTCAAACCAATTAGTACTATGAGAGAGGTATGAGAAACTATGAGAGGGATAGTTACTTAGCCATCTCTGAAATCCGTATCTGTAAGGTCCCATATCTTTTCTATCCTTGCAATTTACTTGTTGTAAAAAGTAAGTTGTTTATGTGTAGACTTTTCCAGAGCCTAGATTTTATGAATTGCATCCCTACAGTGTCATTTAACATGTTGCTCTGTGTTTTCTATAAATTGAGAGCTGGATCTAGAGCCTTGGTCATCTTTACGTTCACAATTTTCTCAGTAAGATCATTACATAAAGGACTGTGTTATTCTACCAGGAAAAAAATGGTTCTTTCTTTTTGTGCAATTAGTGAATAATAATGATCGATGCCTAAGTCTAATAATTCATTAAGGGTTGCCAAAAAGTAATTTTCTGTCATTCCTTCTTTAATAGCTGGGGCAGCTCTATGAAGGGCACTTTCCCTCATCTATTTGCTTTGCCAGGGAGCCATTATATAAGAAGTAGGAATAAATCCTTGATTCTTTTCCGTTATTTTCCAGTTTTAAAAATAATAAGTCAGTATACTCAGATCCTCAAAAAGGGATTAGGGTTTTTTTAAAGCACCCTTTATATATTTTATGGGTTTGAATACATTGCAGTTATCATCTTTATGGATATTTAATTGTCCCATCTTTGGCAAATGAAAAAAAATTCAAAATGGTTGTAGACTTATAGTAGTCTTTGACAACTTCTTGTTTTCTCTTATGACAAAATGTTGCAGGTTCTTCTAGTACATTTCTCCTCAGACCCGCAGTCAGCCATTTCTCCAAAAATTTGATTCTTTTGCATAAGAAGCATTTTTCCAAACCATAGTATGAACAACCATTGTGGATTAGTCATTGTTTTTAGGCCATTTAAGTACAAAGAGACAGAAGAAAAATGCTGTAACATGAAAAATATATCCTGAGTTCATACTGATTTTTCCAGTTCAAATCAGGGCTACAAGATATTTACTTAATCTTTTTTATTTTATTTTATTATATTTTGATATTTTATTTTTATAGGTACATTATAGTTTTATATCATAATGTAGTTCATAGTGATGGTGACATACATGCACACAGCACTTGGTGGGCTTTCCTCTGGCTTCCTCCCCATCCTCCCCTTCCCCATACAGGGTATTGAGGTTGGCAATGGTATTCTCACATTGATCCTCCCCCCCTTTCCCTAGACCACCTTCCTTGCTCCACTGGGGTTTCTCCTCCTTTATCTAAAGTCCCTCTTGTATCCCAATTACTCCCTAGCTTCTGCATATGAGAGAAAACATATGACCCTTCACTTTTTGTGACTGGCTAATCTCACTTAATATAATGTTCTCCAGGTCCATCCATTTTCTTACAAATGACATTATTTCGTTCTTCTTTATTGCTGAGTAGAATTCCATGTGTGTATATCCCATAATTTTGTAATCCATTCATCTGTTGATGGACACCTAGGTTGTCTCCATCATTTGGCTATTATGAATTATGTCGCTATAAACATGGATATGCATATATTAGAGAGAGCCTACAGAATGGGAGAAGATCTTTGCCAGCTATCCCTCTGATAGAGGAACTAATAATCTAGAATATACAAAGAACTTAAAAGACTTAACACTTAAAAAAACTAATAGCCCAATAAAGAAAGGGGCAATTAAACTAAATAGAATACTTCACAAAAGAAGAGAAATAAGTGGCCAATAAATACATGAAAAAATGTTCAACATCATTAGCAATCAGGGAGATGCAAATCAAAACTGCACTGAGATTCCATCTATCCCAATCAGAATAGCAATCATCAAGAAGTCAAAAAACAATAAATGTTGGTGAGGATATGGGGAAATTGGAACTCTTTTACACTGTTGGTGGGATTGCAAATTAGTTCAGCCACTATGGAGATCAGTGTGGAAATTCCTCAGAAAATTGGGAATGGATCCACCATATGATCCAACTATACCACTCCTGAGTATCTTTCCAAAGGGACTGAAATCAGGAAATTACTTAATCTTTCCTACATTGATCTACATATAATTTTTCTTATGCTGAGACTCATTCTCAAGGACATTAACTATGAAAAATTAGAATTATGTCACTTAATTACTCATTTATGTTATTCCAAGAATGGTGTATTAAGAAACTCCATTAACTATGAAAAATTAGAATTATGTCACTTAATTACTCATTTATGTTATTCCAAGAATGGTGTATTAAGAAACTCCAAGGTTCTTAGGATGCGACGGTAAGCCTAACTGGAACAGTGATAGTCAAGTAGAGGGCAAACCAAGAGAACACAATGACACAGAAACTAAAGGAGAAAACTAAAAATATAACAGTGAAGTGTCAAATGTTACTCAGGGGCCAAATGAGATAAGAACTGAAAAATATACATGGGATTTAGCAACATCAAAGTCATGGACAATCTTGGGCTGCAAACAGATAAAAGTAGGTTCAGGAGTTAGTTAAGTAGGAGAGGTAAGAAAACAAAAATTCTTAAAAGTATAGCCATGAATGGAGAAAATAATACAATAATTGGAGACAGAATATGGGAGTTTGTGAATGCTTTTAAGATTGGAAACGTTGGGGCTTGATTAAATCCTAATGGAAAGAATTTAGCTGAGAAAAAGTTTGTATATTCTAGATTCAAGAATGTAAGATCTTCAGGATGGTGAAAGAGAACAGAATCCAAAGTATATAATAACATATCAGCCTTCACTATTTTTATAATTCCTTAAACATTTAAGGCTTCTCTTTGACTTATGCGTTGGGATGATAATTAAGTAAAAAAAGGGTTACATGAACACATGTACTGCAACACCATGAGAGAGAATATGTTAACTGAGACTGCTGCTGACTGACTAATGGGCATGTAGCACATACAGCATACAGTGGGGACAAAAGGACAATTCATATCCTGGTGGGATGGAGTGAGTCAGAATGAGATTACATTATGCTACTCAGAATGATACACAATTTAAAACTTCTGAGTTAGTGATTTCCTGAATTTTCCATTTAATATTTTTGGACCACAGTTGACTGTGAGTAACTAAAACCTTAGTTAGGGGGTACTCTACTCCCATAATTCAAACCCAAACTATCATAGCTAAAGAAGAAGAAATTAAAGAAATATCATGTACGAAAAGCCAAAATACCTGTGTTTTACTTGGAAGTCCCATCTTCCTAAGATTGCATAACCCTGGGAAAGCAAGACTTTGCTTTGCTTAGAATTTAACCAATTTAGGTGAAATGTCCTAAAATTCTGTGTATCCAAGAAATTCTGTGTGTTGATTCTTAGGAACTAGGAATCCTTAAATTAGGACCTAAGTTGGCTTAGAAGCATTTTATTTTCTTTGGCATAAAATTTTTTAATTTTTAAAAATTACTAGTTGTATTTGATCAGGGTTCTATTTAAATAGGTAGAAGTTCAGGCAAAGATCACATTCTGCCTTTAACAATGTGTACTCAGAAGACATTTGAAGATAGATGTAATGTCATTTATAAAAATTACTATTTTCTGTACATTTTCCTAAGTTGAAATGCTTCTGTAGTTTGTAATTAAGTAAATTACTCACTTTAATTATATTCAATAATATAGTTCAAACTACTATGAGAAAAATTATCAAGATATTTATAACTAGAGACAATACACTATTATGTATTGAACACATGACCACTTCCTCTAAACTGTCAGTGTTACATGTGAAGAATTGCATAAATTGTACAAAAAGTGATAGTATTCTAGTATAGTATCAAACATGGAATGAAATTCCTTCCCACAGCCTCTCTTTGGTATGAGCATTGTACTAAAGAGCTATAAGTGATAAAAACTAAATACAGATATGAGTCTGGCCAATAAAATGGCTTATAGTATAATGAGAGGAAAAATCTGGGTCATCTCGATTCTTCGTCAACTTATCAGGTGGATGAAATATCAGGGTCAATAGTTTTAAGCCACAAAAGTTAACAGCTCAGTTAAGGAAAGTTTCGAAATATGCCCTTCATGACCAATGATCACAATTGTAACTTTTCCCTTTTAAAAAAGGAGAAAATTTGAATTTCTAGTCTAGTTCAGCATACGCTTTTATAATTCCTTTGACATGAACCAGTGCAAAGGACAAAATGAAAAGAATAAATAATATTTTTTGTTTTTATTCTTCATTAGTGGAAGTATTTGTATGTTTTTATTTACCCCCCCTTTTTGTGGCACAGGGGATTAAACCTGGGGGCATTCTACCTCTGAGGTATGCCCCCAGACCTTTTAATTTTTTATTTTCAAACAGGGTCTCACTAGCCAAGCATGGTAGCACACGCCTGTAATCCCAGTACCTGGGAGGCTGAGACAGGAGGATCGCAGGTTTGAGGACAGCCTCAGTACCTCAGTGAGACTTTTGGTGGCCTAGCAAGACCCTTTTCAAAACAAAAAATAAAAAGGGCTGGGGATATAGCTCAGGAGTAGAATACTCCTGGGTTCAATCCCTAGTACCATATTAAAAAAACAAAATAACAGAGTCTCGCTAAGTTGCTGAGGTTGGCCTCAAGCCTGTTTTCCTTCTGTCTTAGCCTCCCAAGTACTGGAATTACAGGCAGGAGCAACCAGGCCCAGCTTGTTTTTTATTTCTGCTACAAATTTATATGGTTCTGTATTAGACATTTAAGAAAAAGTAAACACAGACTAATCAAAAGACACAATTCCTTAATAAGGTTTAAGTAACCAGAAAACTAGCAGTTTCCTAGTTTACATGATTGTACTAAGATTAGATAATTTTCACCAATAAAATACTATGAGTGTAACTGCACTGTTAGTACTTAAAAAAATAGCTAACATATAATAATACATAGTGCTTGTTATTCAGGAAGCAACATTCTAAGTGCTTTGAAAATACTTTTAGTCTTTATACAATCCTACAATGGAGATATTATCTTCACTCAACAGATGAGAAAACAGAGTACCGCAAAAAAAAAAAAACTGAAATTCATATGTCAACATTTTTCTCTTTGTTAAAAAGCTATTAACTTTATGAAAAAATTATTTTAGGTAGAGTTGATCATACACACACACATGCACACAGGTTAAAGTCAGTTTCATGTGATTTTATAAAAACTTACATTCTGAGCTCTTCTATTTGCAAAACTTTTTTTGTGTGTGGTACTGGGGATGGAACCCAGGGGTGTTCTCCCTCTGAGCTGCACCCCCAGTCCTATCTTATTCTTTTATTTTGAAACAGGGTCTCACTAAATTGCAGAGGGCCTCATTAAGTAGCTGAGGCTGGCCACAAACCTGCGAACCTGTCTTAGCCTCCCAAGTACATTACAAGTGTGCGCCACCACACCCAGCTGCAAGACACTTTTTTAAAGTGCTTTACACTTAATATTTTTTATTTCTTATAACCCAATGAATTACATACTATAATTACCCCAACTTTACAGATGAGGAAACTAAGGTATGGAGAGGTTAAATAATTTGTCCAAGGCCAGACAGCTAGAGTTGACTTTTAACCCCAGACCACAGTCTGACTTTCAGAACTCATACTCTTGGCAATTTTACCATATTATTTACTCAAAAATCACTTGTAATTTAAGCATTTAGTATTTTTCCTTTTAACACTAAATTAGAAGGACAGTGGCACATTCAATTTCAGATATACTATTAATGTTTTTGTTAAATTTATATTATGAAAATTGTTAGCCAGGTACAGTAGCACATACCTGTAATCCCAGTACTTGGGAGGCTGAGACAGAAGGATCACAGGTTTGAGGCCAGCCTCAGCAACTTAGCAAGACCCTGTTTCAAAATTTAAAAGGGGGTTGGGGGGATGGGGGTGTATCTCAGAGGTAGATTGCCCCTGGGTTCAATTCCCAGTACCAAAAAAAAAGTTGCCAAGTTCACAAAATTCAGAAAAACTTACAATGGGAAAGTAATTTTCAACACTGGAAGAACTTAAGATTTAATTCTAGTTTGACTACGGAAGATCACATATCTATTGGTACTTTCAGTGGGCATGTGGAAAAGAGCCTAGATCATAGAGAAATAGAATAAATGGGGAAAGGAGGAGAAATGCCTTTACTGACATTCAATATGTATGGAATCCTGTGATCATATACAATGATGATTAAGTCATATGTAAAGCAAAAAACATACTAACAAATAATTATAATGACAAATAATACAGAACATATAATTATATTAGCTTATACAGAGTATCACAGAAATACAGCAATGAGAGCCATAACACCACCTGAAGGGATGGAGGAAGGCATCACAGAGAAAGATTTTTGGGATGGGTGACTATTTCCAAAAGAACAGAAATACAATTTAGGAAATATATACTTAACTTATTAATTTTCCTCAACTTTAATGATGTATTTACCAATCAAAAGACTTTATTTTTTTATTTGGAAACCTCTTTTAAAATCATAAAATATTAAAATGAGCTTTTAAAAGCAGACCCTTTAGTGGGGCGTGGTGGTACATGCTTGTAATCCCAGTACTTGGGAGGTTGAGAAAGGAGGATCACAGGTTCACAGCCAGCCTCAGCAACTTAGTGAAGCACTCTGCAATTTAGTGAGACCCTGTTTCAAAATAAAAAATAAAATAGGGCTTGGGGTGTAGCCCCGAGCCCCATTCTACTCAGAGATAGAATGTCCCTGGGTTTAACTCCCAGTGGCAAAAAAGGAAAACAAAAAAAACCCCCATAGGCCCCTTAACACTTGAAATGCAGTTTACAATATAGCAAAGTTAATTACAATAACAATTTCAAATTACCTATTATGTTAGTTGCTCATTTCCTTGATTTCATTTAGCATTGATCTAACTCAGTGTGGAACAAGGTTACATTCGTGCAAGTTAACAGAGCTTAATGATTAACTACGTTTACCTGCTAACCTCTCATGAGGCACATGGTGATATATATAGAGTTAAGAAGTTTAGGTATGCTTACGGAAGAAAAATAGTTCCAAATTGCCTGAAATTGAATAATTAGGATAAAAATGCATACAATTAAGCTCTTTCTTTTTATTCTTCCGCTAGTTATTTCTTCCAGAATTGATCAAGACAATTCGTCATTTGATTCTATATCATCAGAGCCAAAATCAAGATTTGCTATGTTAGATGATGTAAAAATTTTAGCCAATGGCCTCCTTCAGTTAGGACATGGTCTTAAAGACTTTGTTCATAAGACTAAGGGCCAAATTAATGACATATTTCAAAAACTCAACATATTTGATCAGTCTTTTTATGATCTATCTCTGCAAACCAACGAAATCAAAGAAGAAGAAAAAGAACTGAGAAGAACTACATCCAAACTACAAGTCAAAAATGAAGAGGTGAAGAATCTGTCACTTGAACTCAACTCAAAGCTTGAGAGCCTCCTAGAAGAAAAAATTCTGCTTCAGCAAAAAGTGAGATATTTGGAGGAGCAATTAAATAACTTAATTCAAAATAAACCTGAAATTCAGGAACATCCAGAAGTAACTTCTCTTAAAGTAAGTAGAAACCAAAGAGGGTTCATGATTATGTTTTCAATGTAGATTTAAAAAAATTTAAGACATACTATTTGAAATACCTTGTTGCACTGTTGCAATACTGTTTTTCTCAAGAAAAAAATCTCTAAAAAATAAAATTTCCCATTATAATTTCAAGTTGGTTTTTGTTTCCCTAAAATTATATATGAAAACAACTAAATTTTATTTGAAAATTACTAATCAGTTAAGTAAAAAAATTTAGAACACTAAATTATTTTACTACTGCAAATTACTAGAGGTAAATAAAATAACTCAGGTTCAAAAATGGAGAAATTAAAATCGTAAATGGTAAAGTTTTATTCCTATTAAAGTACAGCGGATTTCTTTTCTTCTAATAGAAGACAAGTTCAAAAAATCAAATTTTACAGATAGCAGTTTTTTTTTAAATGAAAGAACGAAAGAATGCATTATTTGGAAAAAGCATACAATGGAAAATGCCAATATTAATTTTCCAACCCATTATTAGTTAAAAAAAAGAGGACTGTGATAGTTATAATAAAAACCATAACAAAAAAGAAATGTTTAACCAAACTACAAACTATGTCCAGACTTTTGTAGAACAGCAAGATGACAGTATCAAAAACCTTCTCCAGACTGTGGAAGAACAATATAAACAATTAAACCACCAGCACAGTCAAATAAAGGAAATAGAGAATCAGGTAAGTTAGTGTTTTAATGGTATGTCCAATCTTTTACATCATTTTATTAAAGTACTGAACCCTGAAATTCTTTAAAGGCTTCATCTGGCTCCGGAGTAAAATCATCTCAATAGTGTGATTGCTAAGACAGCAGCTCTGCAGTAAACTGCTTGCATTTGAGTCATGGCTCTAAAACTTCCTGTGTGATTTTGAATAAATCACTAAACCCCTTTGTCTCTCAGTTTCCTCATATATCTTACAAAAGTAATAACAAGAACCTATCTTACAGATTGCTGTGAGAAAAAGGAATTAATTCATAGCATGCAAAATGACCCTAGTAAATTTTAAATTAGATCAAGTCTCTCCATTTTGCTTAAAACACACTGGCTTTCCATCTCACTCATAATAGTTCTGAAGACCCCAGATGGCCAGGCCCTGGTTATCTCACCAGTGTCACCTCAACTGAATCTAAATCTAGTCACTCTGGCCTCTTCACTGCTACTCAGACGCATCAAACATGCTGCCCCATTTAGGCTTTGCCCTTGTTCCCTCTATCTGGAATGCTCTTCTCCCTGTGTTCCTGTGGCCCAATTGGTCAGTGCCTGCTCAAATACAAAATTCTCAGAGAATCCTTCCCAGCCACTTAATCAAAAATTACAACTCTCTATTTTCATCCCTTACATCTTCTTCTACCTCCTTACTACATTTTCTCCTTAATTCTTACTTTTAGTTAACATAATATATATTTTAGTTATTTATCTTGCCTATCCCTGAACTACAGGGACTTTTTTTCCATTATTTTTATTGTTGTAGTCCCAGAATATAAAACATTATATGGCACATAGTAGGTGCTCAATAAATATCTATTGAATTCATGAAAGTAATATTGTATTTAGAAACAGAAGTTAATAAAGACAATATGATTGTTATTCATATAATTAGAAACTGTATGCCTGGCAATTAGAGCTCAATATCCAAAAATATAATTAATCTACAATGTAAATAACCAGCTAGATGAGGAGGTATTTATTTAAAATAAAGTTACCAGAATCTAAGTCTTCCAATATATGAGCTTGAAAATATTAATTAATAAAATACTTAGCTGTTCAAGAGTTCAAAAAAAGTACAGACGCAGAGAAACTTGTTAAAAATATTTCCTAAGAGCCGAGCGTGGTGGCCCACGCTTGTAATCCCAGTACTTGGGAGGCTTAGACCAGAGGATCCGGGTTGACGGCCAGCCTCAGCTACTTAGTGAGGCCTCCGCAACTTAGTGAGACCCGGTTTCAAAATAAAGGATAAAAAATAGGAGCCGGGCGTGGTGGCGCACGCTTGTAATCCCAGTACTTTGGGAGGTGGAGACCGGAGGATCCGGGTTCGCGGCTAGCCTCAGCTCTCTCGCTCTCTCTCTCTCCTTGTCTCTCTCTCTCTCTCTCTCTCTCTCTCTCTCTCTCTCTCTCTCTCCTTAGTGAGGCC
>PVJS01037479.1:0-19897 GCA_004027185.1 Glis glis
AACACAAACCGTGTGTGTATGTGTGTGTGTGTATGTGTGTGTGTGTGTGTATATATATATATATATATATATATATATATACATTTTCTAATGTATATTACAAAAAAGAACAGAGTCAGTAACCTACTACCAGGGAGAATGTGGTTGGTCCAGCACTTACATGGTAAAGACAATTAAAAATGTTCCATCTGCTCTGACAGTTGAGTGCCCCAAGACCACTTAGTCCTTGTTATGGTTTGAATATTTGTGTCCTCCCAAAGTTCATATGCTGAAAGCTAATCCTCAGGGCAATGGTTTTGGGGAGTATGTCCTTCAGGAGATAATTAGGTCCTGAGCACTCCTTTCTTAGGAATAGGATTAGTACCCTTATTAAAGAGGCCTGAAGGAGCTAATTTGTCCCTCTGCCATATAAGAGCTTAGCCAAAAGCAGAGAGCAACCCTCACCAGACACCAAACTACTAGTACTTTGATCCCAGCCCATGGAGTTATGAGCAATAAATGTATGCTATTTATAAATTATATAGTCCAAGGTAGTTTATTATAGCAATCGGAAAGGAACTTTGATATAGACAGCCTTCCATCTTGTGATCTGGAATGCTGAAGGCAGAGGAGTAGAAGAGATTCTAGAGCCAAGATCTTGTCTGATGGACCAGACAGACATCTATCTGTCTAATCAGGTTTCTTCTTTACAGATGCAATGGGTCTCTCTCTCTCTCTCTCTCTCTCTCTCTTGTGCACACACACACACACAGTCAAATCAATGAGGTATCATTTGACAATTGCTAAACAACTGATTCATTAAACAGGACATACATAATTTATGCATATAGATAGATTTCTTTCCCTTGGAAAGGTTTCTTAGATGGGGGGACTTGAATTGGATTTTAAAAGGTGGAAAGTTTTGATAATAAAAGAAGAAAGAAGTGTCCATTTCAGGGGAGGGAACATGACGTGGAACTAAAGGATATATTGGTGATAGGGAAGGGCTGGGACGAGGAGACATGATGGGTGTTGGTTTTACTGGCCTCAGAGGCATACGCACTGGTAGAAGCAGAATATGTTTTCAAGGAGTTCAGTAGATAAAGATTATAGAGAAGACACACTAAGACTACACATTAAAAAGTTGGGACTAAATACTCCTTGAAGGTACATTGAGGTTACATTTACAATTACTTCTTGCCAAGAATTAAACTGGATTATATGTAAGAGAGCACTTATTCTCTTTGATTGGTGATTTACAGAGGGAGCTATCACTTCCCCAACTCCCACATCCATCTGGCCCCAACCCTATTCTCTGTCAATCTAACTCAAATTTAAAGTAAGAAAAAAAAAATCCTGTAATTGAAGTTGTCTATTTTTTGCTCGTTATGTCTAGCTCCTCAATGCTGTCTGTGATTAAATCAAATGTTCAAATAACTGCTAATGGTCTTACTGTGAATTCAGTTAAAACTTTTTAGTCTCATCCAACATATATTCGGCAGACATTTATTATCAAACTGTATGCCTGGAATTGGGCTAGTGCCTGGGACTTGAAACAGGAAACAAAGGGAGGTCTCAGCCCTCAAACAGCTGAATCTACTTGAGGAAATAAATCTTGGAAAATGTTTCAGATGCATTGTTAGAAACCCGTGCAGTGAACCTTGCACACAGACAGTGCTTAATAGATGTTTGTGGAATTGGCAACCCTTTCTCTTTTGTTCTGGGTCTCATTCCTTCCTGCCTATTCTGGGTCTTTGTATTCCCCTCCTCACCATGCATTGATGCCCCCCTTAGTGTATATGCACACTGCAGTAATTTTCACCTGATAAAATAAAGTTAGCAAAACTCTGTTTCAATCCCATAGCCTACTTCAACCATAGTCACTCCCCCTCCTCCTGCCCCTTTTTAAATAATTTCTGTTTCTATACTGAACATTCTCTCTTGAATTTATCCCAATGAGGCTTTGTTCATGGACGAGGACATGATATGGAACTGAACATCATACATCATGATACATCGTGTATTCTGCATTAACACTGCTCTGTAAGGAACACTAATGATTCCTTTGCCCTTTGCCCAAGTGACTTTTTCCTTGATCCCTCAATAGCAATCAGCAAAGCATACTCCAATCTTTTGGGAATTTCTTTTTTTTATGGCATCGTGGCTCTGGACTCTTCTGGTTTTCTTCCAAGTCCACGCGCTATTCCTTATTGTTCTTTGGTGGCTTTTCCCCTTTTCCTTCACCTCTGTTTTGCCTCCTGCTTGTTTGTTCTTCCTGCATTTTCCTTAGGTGATATAACCATCAATCTGATTTCAAATACTATTTTTATGTCAATGACTCTCAAACCTTTTATTGTAGGCATTTTCCCCTTTTCATAGAACCTGAACCATTCTTTAGCACATAACTTGGCTCCTACTCCTGCTGTTCTTATCACTGCCCAACAACCCATGCTTGACTGTCCTATTGTTTATTTGACATTTCCAGATGGAAGTCAGATGGGTATCTTAATACCCATCTTAAGTTCCCACCCTATATTTGCTCTTCTGTCGATTTTCTACATCTCTGCTTATGCATTACTATATATCTAGTTTCTTAACTCCATTAATCTGGTCCTAAATTATTATTTTTCTTTATCTTCACTACTACACCCTGGTCAAAGCTACTGTCACTGGCTCTTCTTTATCTCTGTCTGTCTCTCTCTGTCTCTCTTTCTCTCTCTCTGTCTTTTTGGTACTGGGGATTGAACTCAGGGGAATTCTACCTCTGAGCTATATCCCCAGCCTCTATTTTATTTTTTATTTTGAAACAGGGTCTAACTAAGAGCTGAGGGCCTTGCTAAATTGCTGAGGATGGCCTCAAACCTGCAATTATCCTGATCCTCCTGTCTCAGCCTCCTAAGTACTGGCATTACAGGTATGTGCCACCAGACTCAACTAGCCACTGTCATTTCTAATCCAGACTAATGTAATAACTGCCCAACTTATTTTCTTAATTATCCTTTTACCCACTTACAGTTTTCCACAACATTATCAGGATTATCTTTCAAAAATATAAACCAGATCATGTTCATTTCCTACTTATGATACACTAACAACTTCCCAATACATCTAAATAAAAATTCATTTTTCACTTCTTTGGTTCACAAAGCCTTAGATGAAGGCCCCTGCCTATCATTTTAGCTTCCTATCCTATTGACGCTGTGGTGTGCTCATGAATGTACAAGATCAACCTATCTGAGTGGGGTCAACCTGGGAGGGAGTGCTGTGGAATGGTTGGAAGAAGGCCTGATTTATAGTGTTTGCCAATTAATTTGGTGTAAATATTTCTACCATGGCCAATTATAAGCTGCCAAAGTAATAGCAACTAGCTCACAAAATTCTGAAAATGCACCTGTTTTTTTCTCATTAGCCAGTGCAGGTGAGCCAGTACCAGGTGTAGACCTTCATCATGATGCTCTAGTCGCCCCATCTTCACTTACTTCCTCAAACACATTATTTCAAGCCTTGCATCCCATTTTCCCTCTGAAATTTCTGCCTGAAGTTCTCGTCCACTTGATTATAATGTACAGTACGAATCATTATTACTATTTAGTCTGATCTGAGGTCAGAGATCTCACCGAGATTTTCTTTGAAAGTCCCATGATTGAAGAGGACTATTCAGTCATTTTCTAGGATGTCATCCAACATGATCTTCCTCCATAAGACCTGAAGCTATCCGGTGTTCTCCTAATCTGGATATTTATTTATATTCTGTTTGCCTCACTCATATATAATCTCCATTATTTCATGGTCCTTGTCTATCACTTTCTCTGTTGTATCCCCAGTACTAAGAGCCTAACTCATACTAGATGCTTAATTTGAAAAATGAATCAATGAATAAAATAACATTCCCAGCACAATTGATTTCTGCTTGCTTACATGATTTTTGTAATAAAAAAAGCTAAATGTCTCAAACATAACTTGCTTTTCTCCTGTTCTGCAATTCACAGCCATTCATTTCCCAGCCTTCCTGGCTGCGCCTGTCCCTTTGCTCTTCAAACATCAAAGTCTTTTTTACCCTGCAAGGCTCTAATCATGCACCTCTTTTAAGAAGTCTTTTATGGTCATTTCAGGCCACAAAGTTCCTCACCTCTGAATGCTAGCAGTGCATTTTAACTGCACACGTCTCTGGTAATTGCTCACGTACTGCCAAGTGACACCCTATGTTACTCTCTTGTCCTGTGATTTATGACTAGTATTTTTATTTAATGTTTCCAATGCCCATATGCTCTTCCTGCCATTTGACTCTGAGATCCTATAGTTTCACTACAGGCTTGTACCTCCTTCAGGGTCCACTAAGATTCTTGGGCCATTTCATGGACATAATGCACAATTAGTGAATGTCTGTTAATTGAATATATTTTATGGTGCTGGGTGTTCATGAGCTGGATCTTCTTTTATTTTCCTCTATAGATACACCCTTGAAGGCTGTTCTCTTCATAGCACTCATCAAAGTTGCAACTGTACATTTATTTGATGATTTATTGGTATATCTATATCACCTCCAAGCTCTCAGGCTTGATAAACACAATGTCCAGATTTGTCCACTTTTGTACCAAAAGTACCTGGTAGTACTGGGTACTTAATAAATATTTGCAAAGCAAGTGTATGATGTGACCTAGTTGTAATGGATGCCTCATGTCTACTAAATTTCCCCACAATTAACTTTTTTATTCTTTTTTATCAGTATTCCTATTTTAATCAGGTTAGTAGGCAAATCATGACGAAAAGGAATTTAGTTTCTATAAAACCATAGAAGAGTTCCAGGCTCATTTTAAAGCAGTGGTAAATGCAGATAAGTAAAAGAAAAAAAAACTAGAGATAAGTACTGTTAATATATTGATGTGCATTTTTCAAGACTATATTTCTATGTTATTCAGAAGTCCTTTGGATACAAGCAACAGCAAGTGAACTGAATAGAGGTTGGATGAGAAGAGGATTTATTGAAAGGACACCTAGTAAGGTCACATAATTAAAGGAGAGACTAATATTCCAATTATAGGAAGGTGAAGAGAGTAATTGGAACCCAAATCTCAAACACCATTAGCATTCTTGCTCTTCGTCTCTGTCTGACCGTCTCTTCTATCTGGCTAGTGCCATTGTGTCTTTCAGCAGGTCAGTTTCCTCCATGTGGAGGAATTCTAATTCTCAGATAGGAAAGACTTTCCTATTTCTAGTTTGAAATGAATTCTGATTCTGGGGAAAAATTCCTATTGGCCGTATTATCTTGATTCAGATCCTGAACAAGGGAATTGACATTGTATATGATTGGATGTGGGTGAGGCATAATTAAAAACAGAATTTTTTAATTCTGTGTGTGTGTGTGTGTGTGTGTGTGTGTGTGTGTGTGTGTGTGTGGTAAGCTCACCATGTTACAGCCTTTACTCCATGTAATACTATGTATCAACCATCTTAAAAAGGATCACTCTGAAACTGCAGCATTTCTGTCATCATCACAGACCAGGGGAAGCAGAGGTGGCCTGAGTTTGGCAGGGAGAGCAGCTTTTGCTCATCGTTTTCATTCTTTCAGTGGGGATGCTGCTGATGAATGAAAGGTGGAGGTAGGGAAACCAGAGAGCAAAGGAGGAAGCCTGGAGGGAGGCTGAGCAAAAAGATCTCAGATTTAGGACACAAGGAGAGAAAGTCATTCAAAGAAAAGGCCAGCAGCCCGCATGAGCTCATTTCTGAGAGAGGAAACCGGAGTTAATGAATAAAGATAGAAGTAGGAATCTGAGGAGATAATTGGCCTTGCTAGATATAGGGTCTCTTGCCAGAACAGTACATCCTAAAAATGGTAATGCAGAGCCCCAGAAGATTGGAGCAGCATTAGATAAGAAGAGACTCATCAGACCTATTTGCAGGAGAGCCAGGAAGGATCGCGAGAGCAGGGATATAAATCAGCATCTCCGCCATGAGGAGGAAGATGGATGCCACTCATTTTCCTCTGGCCCGGCCCCTTCCTGAACTTTCATGGGCTTGGCTGCTCTGTTGCACTGTGCCTGGAACTAGTAGAGGTGATAAAAGCAGCTCTTCCGCCCCTGAGGACCACTGGAGATGCGCTTTCCATCCTGATGCACCTGTGCTCCCTGAGCTGCCCATCAGAGTTGCCCAGGAGCTCAGAGGGGCTACTCTCAGCTGTCTGCCCCAATTCCTCAGGGATGCTTTGTCCCAGGGGCCTGCAACCCTGACTCTTTGGACCAGGCCAATGCCAGCCACCCACTGAGCACCATTAGCATTATTTAAATACCATTTTACATTTTATACTCTCATGGCAGGTAACATGATCTCAAATTCATGAAGCATCTGCTCTCTCCTCATCTATCCACTCTGGAGATAATTTTAAAAGGTATACTTTTTTTCTCCTAGTAACTTTAAATGTAAAGCTTTTTCTAACATGGAAGTTTGAGAGACTTTGAAAAGTCATGCTCAGCAAAAAAAAAAAAAGTAATTTATACTCTCTCTAGTTAATAACCTCTTATGTGCTTTAATAATTTAAACCAATTATCAATGGGAAGGTCTATAGTGTATACTTCAATGATTGCTTTTGGTATATTTCCTCCTTTCTTTCATGCCGTATGCCGCTTGTCCTCAATGTGTCTCCAGTGCCTATTATCTCTGCTACACACATAAAATAACTGCGTTAGCTAGGAGAACATGACCTTGACACCGAGGAAAGCAGTCCTTTAAAGGATAGCTCAATTAAAATCTCAGGGCTCAGTTCCTGATTGGATTTCATTACTATTCATAAGACTGTGCAGTGCGGAGCCACGTGCTCCTGAGGTCCTCAAGGATGGTTTCAGAAAAGGTACATTAAAGTTATCAGTGGTATGTCTGCCTGGAGCCTGTTGATGCCAAGTCACCCAACAGCTCATTAGCCTGACTTGGCTTGAGGATGTTTTACTCTCCAAATGAACATTCGCATCCCCCTATTAGGCTGGGAACACCTTGAGGGAAACTGCAGTGGACTAGTTAGGAGCATCGACTAATAGATTCGAGCAGATCTAAGTTTGAGTTGAAAGTCTGAAATTTAAAAGCTGGTGATCTGGAGCAATTTGCTTAAGTGCTCCGGACTCAGTTTATTCATCTGTAAAATGGGAGGAATAACCTGTTCCTTGCAACGTGGAGGTGATATGTATGAAATGCTTAGCCTGGTTCTTGGCCCATAGTGAGCACCAAAGCTTGAAAGGCAACAATCACCTACAAACCAGTGAGTTACTTTTTTGTATGCATACTCCAGTGTTCTTGATGGCCAATCCATCCTGAGGTAAGATTTACATAATGGAAACCCGCTAATGTCAGGTGGGAGTATGGAGGACGCACATTCCACACTCTGCTGCTCAGAACAAGGAGAAAATATGAAGTGGTGCAAGCAGGGAAAGAGGATTCCTCAAAGTTTAGGATGGAAAATGGGTCACAAAAGTGGGTGAATGGTTTGGAATCTCTTAGAACATAAAGGACTAATGATTTTTACTAAGTCAACAGAAAGCACTTCATGGGCGAAGAAGACTTAATCCTAAACATGAGATATCTGGACTGATCAGAAAGCGAGCAGGCAGGGCAACAGCAGCAGAACCCACCCATAAGTTACCTGAAGGCTTTGGAAAGGGGGCCGATGCTGAGTTATGTGCCAAGTTCAAAACAGTATCTTCATTAGTTTGAAGGCAAGTCCTGGTCTTTATTCTCCCATAGAGTTGGTCCTCCTACACCATCAATACTATGGGAAGTTGAGAATGAGCATATAGTTTAAGTATTAAAGAATAAAAAGGGGCCGGGTATGGTAGTGCACGCCTATAATCTCAGTATTTGGGAGGCTGAGACAGGAGAATTACAGGTTTGAGTCCAGCTTCAGCAACATAGTGAGACTCTTAGCAATCTAGCAAGACCCTGTTTCCAAACAAAAAATTTAAAAAAGGGCTGGGGATGTAGCTTGGAGGTAGAATGCCCCAGGGTTCTATTCCCAGTACTACAAAAAGAAAAAACCCAAAAAGGACAAAATGGGACCATTGTCATAAAGGTCATTACTGTCAGTGAGGGACAGGATGAGAAAAGCATGAAAACCTGCCACTGTGGGGAGGTCCTGCTAAGTGGAATGTGAAACCTCCTGCTACATCTTGAAAATCTCCTTACCCTCTGCAACATTCTATGACTCTAGGGTGCAGTTTCTCAACTTGGACACTATTGACATTCGGGGCCAGATAATTCTTGGTAGTAGAGGGGTCTCCTGTGCATTGTAGGATGTTTGTAACCGCATCTCTGGCCTCCACCTACTAAATACCAGTAGTTACTTTTCTTTCTTTTTTTTTTTTTTTTTGCAGTACTGGAGATTGAACCCAGGGGCATTCCACTTCCAAGCTACACCCTCAGCCCTATTTTTTTTTTTTGAGTATCAGTTTGGTGTTAACATACATGCACACAGCTCTTGGTGTCCCTCCCCCCCAACATGTAGCACTGAGAATGATGTTGGTATAATCTCATATATACACATTGTTTGTGATAGTAATTCCATAGATTCACTTCTTTCTTGCCCTTCCCCTTCCCTTGTACCCCTTCCCTTGCACCACTGAGGGTTCTCTGTTGTCACTGGAGTCCCTTTTGTGTCCCCACTACTCCCTAGGTTGCACATATTAATGAAAACATATGTCCCTTCTATTTTTGTGATTGGCTAATCTCACAACATAATGTTCTCCAGATCTTTCCATTTTCTTGCAAATCCTGTTATTTTGTTCTTCTTTATTGCTAAGTAGAATTCCATTGTGTATATTTCCCATAATTTTGTAATCCATTCATCTGTTGATGGACACCTAGGTTGGTTCCATGATTTGGCCACTGTGAATTGTGCTGCTATGAGCATGGGTATGCATATATTACTGTAGTTTTCTGGTTTCAATCCCTTTGGTATGATACCCCGTAGTGGTATAGCCGGATCATATGGTGGATCCATTCCCAGTTTTCTGAGGAATCTCCACACTGATCTCCATAGTGGTTGAACTAGTCTTCCATAAAAGAAAAGCCCCAGGTCCAGATGGTTTTCCAGCCAAATTTTACAAAACCTTCACAGAGGAACTAAAACCAATACTTCACAAGCTATTCCGTGAAATTGAAAGAGATGGAATTCTTCCAAACTCTTTTTATGAGGCCAACATCACATTAATACCAAAGACAAATAAGGATACCTCAAGGAAAGAAAATTACAGACCAATGTCATTAATGAACATAGACGCAAAAATTCTAAATAAAATATTAGCCACGCTCATTCAAACCCATATTGAGAAAATCGTACACCATGACCAAGTTGGTTTCATCCCAGAAAAGCAAGGCTGGTTCAACATACGCAAAACAATACATGTTATCTACCACATAAACCGAACTAAAAACAAAAATCACATGACCATTTCAATAGATGCAGAAAAAGCATTTGACAAATTTCAACACCCATTCATGTTAAGAACTCTACAGAAAATCGGAATAGAAGGAACATACCTCAACATCATTAAGTCAATATATAAGAAACCCAAAGCCAACATCATATTGAATGGGGAAAAATTGCCAGAATTCCCCTTAAAATCAGGAACAAGACAAGGATGCCCACTATCCCCACTCATTTTCAACCAGCCCTATTTTTTTATTCTTTATTTTGAAACAGGGTCTCACTAAGTTGCAGACGGCCTCACTAAGTAGCTGAGGCTGGCTGCGAACCCGGATCCTCTGGCCTCAGCCTCCCAAGTACTGGGATTACAAGCGTGCGTCACCACACCTGGCCAGTAGCTACTTCTCAACAGTGACAATAAAAATATCTTCAAACACTGCCAAATATGCCTTGGGTGGGCAGCAGAATCACCCCTGTTGAGAACCACTGCTTTACTTAGAAGTAATTACTATTTGGGGAAACAGGGATAACTGCTGTCCAAAATCTTTGATCTGGATTCTATGTATGCAGAGACTTAGCTCTGGCATTCCTGAGACTAGCTGCTTTTGCTCTGTTGATGGGGGCTAGTTACCATGATGTGAAGTCATATGCTTTGGCCTAACAGAGTCAAGGCAGAGCTGGTTACATATTAAATAACTTTCAGATGAAAAAAAAATTCCCAAATTTAATCCCCTGAGTTGATTACTGCCTTTGGACAACTAGCAGCAGGATTGTTCTATCTGTAATATCAGATGCCAGGGCCAGGCCTGCGTGCGGGAGAGTTGTGCTTGGTTCATGACATCATGCCTTGGGCCTGCATCAGTGGATCCTTTGACCCTTTGCTCCATTCAGATTGTGAAGAACTCACCGAAGCCCCAAAGAAGGAGTAGAGAATAGAGTAACGGAAGCACATTTCAACAGCACTGGGGTTAAGCAGCGTTGGGGGAGGTTAAATATAGCATCCCTGCAATTGTTCTAACTGATCCACATTTAGTGGGACCACCTGCAACCAATATTCTGGCATTTTCTCCCAACAGTCGAGTCTAGACTCTGCACACAGCTGAATACAGGCCTCCTAAACTACTTCTCCTATATACGAAGTGGAAGGAAGTTCTAAAATGCTAACCACTGCAAAACACAGGTTCTCTTCTCCATCTCAAACTCTTCTGCAATCATTATTCCTGGCCAAACATATCTGGAGGTTGCCCTGCTTGCTTCTCCTGAGCAGGCTAGCTTCATGACTCTGACAAAGTGTGGCTATGTCTCGGAGCCTGTTGGCAACAGCAGCAGCTACCAGCTCTCAGGATGCCCATTAGTCTGGACTAAAACAAGAAGACCAGGCACAAACACAGAGAGACAAACCAGCTCTCATTTTATGAGGCTGAAATTATTCTTTGTAAATTGCTCTCTTTCTCTTAATTCATGGTTTTATTGCCGTGTTTCAGCCAACTGTTTTCCCCAATGTGTTCAACACTCCAGTGTGCGCTTGGCTTTCTTCTTAAGCTCAACACCTCAGCCAATGACCAACATTTCTATTCAAGGGTAAATGCCAAAGCCAACAAAGACTGTAGGTGAGATGGAAGTTCTGTAGCTCACTCCCTTCTCTGCTTCAGCTTTGTGACTTTCTGATATTCTAAGTTGTTGGAATTAATTTTCCTCCCGTGGGTACCCAGTTCACATTGGATTTTCAAAATAAGAGCTGAAACCCTAAGAAGTACTTTCTCGAGGAACTTAGACTTCCAGAGGGCAAACTTCAGAGTAACAAATGAAATAGTACAACGAAACATTACAAAGAGTTCCAGTGTTCAGATCAAGTGCCAACTTTGAAGTGCTAGATATGTTGCTCTTGAACTTTGACCTTACAAATACGGAGGACTGCTGACACTACATGACCTCATTTTTGGCTTTAAATATTGGTATTAAAAATGTCTTACTATTGGCAGAGATAGGCCATTGATCCTTCCAGTAATTAATTGCTTCACCATCATGAGCTTTAATGTAAAGCTTTCCTTTTCTTTTGTTCTCTCATAACTGCAATTAAAAATGCAAGTCCTTTCTTCTTATTTATTGCTCGACAGTACATACTTATGTCTTTTGTTGTTTAATGTGCACAGCTATAAAGACTGAGTTACTATTGCCCACATAGAAAAAGTGGTGGTCATAAAAATTGTGAAGTTGAAGCTGGGTGTGCTGGCATAGATGATGTTCTATTACTTATAATGGACTTTTGTTATTCGATTTCACATTTTGGGGGATACTGGGGATTGAACCCAAGGGTATTCTACCTCTAAACTATGCCCCAGCCATTTTAATTCTTAAAAAATTTAAAATGAGGTCTCACTAAGTTGTTGAGGGTCCCACTAAGTTGCTGAGGCTGGTCTCAAACTCATGAGGCTGGCCTTGATCCTAGGAGGCTGAGACTGGAGGACCTCAGGTTCAAAGCCAGCCTCAGCAACTTAGCAAGACCCTCAGCAACTTAGTGAGACCTTGTTTCAATATAAAAAGAATTAAAAGGACTGGGGGCATAGTTCAAGGGTAGAATGCCTTGGGTTTAATCCCTAGTATCCCCTTAAAAAAATGTGAAGTTCAACAAAAGTGTCCATCAACAGATGAATGGATTACAAAACTGTGGGATATACATACTACAGAATTCATCTCAGCAATAAAGAACAACAAAATTACATCATTTGCAGGAAAATGGATGGACCTGGAGAACATTATGTTAAGTGAGACTAGACAGTCACAGAAAATTAAGGGTCATACGTTTTCTCTCTTATGTGGAAGCTAGGGGGTAATCAGAATACAAGAGAGACTTGAGCTAAAAGAGGAGAAACCCCAGTGGAGAGATGGAGGATGTGTATGGGAAGTTGGGGGGATTAATGAAGGAAATATTTCCATTGACATTATGTGCATATGTGAAATTATCAATGCCAACCTCATTATCATGTATGGGGAAGGGAGTGAGTGAGGAGGGAGCCAAGGGGAGGCTCACTAAGTGCTGCGTGCACATATGTCCCCATTGTTCTGAACTACATTATGATGTGAGACTATAACACACTAATAAAAATATATTTTCAAAAAAGAACAAAAGTGCATTATAAGGAATGGGACATTATCTGAAAGGGTGGCTAAGAACTCACATCGCGTGTGTGATTAGATCTCTTCCCCACCTGAGTAAAGCACTTTCCCTTGCTCAGTGGCCAGTGTTTTCTCACACCTCGGCATTGATTTATAGGCAGATTGAGGACATACAAGTACCAGGACGGTGTGAAGTAGGCTGTAAGAATAAACACTTTTCCAGCCTTGTTACTAATCACCACATTGTCAGCCACCGCATCCAGGGGAGAGGGTAACCAGTGGGTAGTGTTAAGCCATTTGGCTCAAGAGTTCAAAGGATGAAAAATCACAGCTGCTTCCCTTATAAACCATAAGGGCGAGATCACTGCAGAATGCAACTTATGAGAGTTGAGGGAGGACTAAAATGAACACGGAAAATTGGAGCTGCCTTAATTTGCTGAGCCAGCATATGCTGCAGAATAAATAAACTGTGCGTGCAAAGCCCAAGCCAGCCACGCAGAGGCTCCCATCCCGTGCCAGGCCAGGGTCTTGAAGGGAGACCCGTACATCTGTCGGCCTGTCCTCTGCAGGTCTGAGCACACGGAGCTTGCTGAAGCTAGATGATTGGCGTGTGGTTCTCTCTAGGCCAAAACATCTCCCTCCACTGGGGAGGAAGCCAGGCAGGGAGGGGATCATCCCAAGGGCAAGACAGGGCACGATGGGTACTATAGCCCAGAAATGTAATGGGCTTATCTGATGCTCAAGATGCTTATGAGCCCTTCGCTTCTGTTAGTGTTTCTTCCCTTCATTATCATTAACACAAAGATTATCACTTGCTAACTCCCCTGAGCTTCCTGACTATAAGGAAAACGTTTCTCTCATCATCAGCTAATGAGGACATTTTGTCCCTGTAATCCCTAAAGAAGCGTACTCCTCCCCTAATTAATCAACAAATATTTATGGAGCAGCTTTGGCACACAATTCCAGCGCCATTCCCTTGGAGTCTGTCTTTCCCTGCCCTGTTCTCATGGAACTCATTCTGCTAGTATATTACTATACTGTATGATCGTTACATGTCCACATGGCCGATTCCCTCTCTACATTTAGAGCTCTCAAATGTGGGGACCATATTTTAATCCATCTCTGTAAGCCTAGTGCCTATACTAAGTCATGGCATACAGTGGGTGCTCAATAACTGCTTGAGGAATGAGTCAATGGATGAATGCCTGGAAGGTTCTCATCTCCTTGGCACTGTGATAGATAGAGGGAAAATGGAAGCTGCATCCTCTATGCCTTTGAAAAGGAGCACACAGTCTCGATGTGGGTCAGATGAGAATAAACATAGCAGACAATGAATTACTACATAAATTCATTTACTAAGCACTAAAGGGTTAGGGGGTGGGATCTGGATAGGCTGCACTAAGCAAGGTGCAGAGTGGTGGGGCTGGATTGCATTTGGAAATTGGAAATAATGATATTGCATTCCTTGAAGATGTCAGGGATTCCTGGCCCTCCCAACTCTCCAGCTATTTCTCCAGAGTAATCAAAAATTCAGGGCCCATGTCTGAATGAAAAGTTTGTGATTTTTTTTCAATGCTATATAATCTTTTGGATTAGGGAAGGTCAGAGTAAGAGGGAAATTAAAACTTCTACTAAGGAAAGCTCTCCCCTCATCTACTCAAAGAAGACAGGATCTAAGTCCCCATGGATATTCTCAGAACATAACCAGGATCCAGCCCCTTGGCAAACCCTCTGCCCTTTTCCCTTTTCCATGCCACTATCCTGGGGAGACACTGAGGACCTAACACCCTAAAAACAACCACATGCATATGTGATATATGATGGTGGCAGCAGAAAAAAAAAAAACAACACCTACCCAAAAGAAAGAGAAAATGGCAGATGGGACATGATTGTAACAGAGACCAGTACTAGCTATTCCCTCCAGAGCTGCTCTTGCTATCACCTCCTCCCTGTAGAGAATGCCACTCTAAAATGAGTGCTCCAAATACTCTCTTCTCTGTGATGTGCACTTGGTACCAGGATTGTCTATGCTCCCATCTGTGCCACAACTAGATCAATGCCCTGTGGATGGCCTGCCCCATCAGATGGACACAATAATGAGGCCTTCTCTGCTTCTGTGTGTTTTTCCTCATGCATGGGCCATTTCACCTCTATTTCACCTGGCCCATGGAGTTAGCGGTATACTCTAGGCCATGCCGGTCATGCCTACAACCATCTCACTCACCAGAACTGGTGTCACCCAGAGAGAATCCCCTAGCTTCTTTCTTTCAGAATATGATGGATCCTTTAGGTGAGATATTTATAGGTCTTTAGAGAAGGGAACTTGAGAAGACTTAAAGAAATTAAAAGAATTGGTAACAGGAGAACAAATTTATTATTTGCTACTATTCTTAGGTGTCTTCCACATGACTCTTGAGAATGTCTTGGGAGACCAGAAAGGATGCAGAGGACCATATTCTTATGACTCCTCTTCATAGGAGGAGTCACTTTGTCCAGAGGTTAGGGAGAGGGGTGGTAATTCATGGATTGGCAGCCAGAACTGCCTTGATTCTTTTAGGTGTGGTTCTTGGAATTGTGGGGAAGGACAAACTCTCCAATATAGCAATCTTTTCTTTGCCCAGAAGAAACAAGTGTCTTTTTGCATGACCACATGTGCACTTGGACAAGCGCTTGCAGAAATGAGGTACAAATTAAAGGAAACCAGGCAGGGCGAGCTTAGGAAACCAGGCTCTGGACTGAAACAGGACACATAGCTTCTGTTTCATGCTCATTTTTACGTTGTTTCCATGGGGATCATCCTCTGGGGATGATATCAGTGATTGTCAGACAGTGTGGTCTTCTACCTGAGGGATGGAGTGCATGCGAGGGTGCGGAGCTGGGGAGGGAAGAGACAGAGGCAGCGGGTGATCTTGAAAGAAGTGGACTGAGGGCCCCGCCAGTCCTATGACTCCAGAGTACCCATGAAATGTTTGTGAACACAAAGAACAGCTCAGGACATGAAGATGCAAAAGAGAAAGGCCTACTGTGTCACAATCCCACCCCCAGAAATGGGTTCCTCACTCTCCTCCTCAGTCAGTCTCCAGAAGGTGATGACTTGGTAGTTCACGTTAAAGAGCATCAGAAACCCTTTATCCCAGATGCTCTAACTCAGGGTGAGGCTGAGCAGGCTCCACCCTAAGTGAGTCTTGCTTTTTCTCATATGACAATTAAGAACTTGAAGAAAGTGGCCTCTCAGTGCTCTTGTGGCTAAGATGGTCATGTGAATCTGTGTCTTCACAGTAAGTCTTTGAGGAAAGAATCCTGGGGAAGCATATTTTAGGTTAATGTGTGGGGTAGACTAGATATTCTGGAGGGAGTCAGTTATAGACAATAGGTGTTCTGGTTCTTTGTCAGGACAGCTGACTGCATACATGGCTTTTGGTACCCATGGTCACTAGTAGATTCTAATGCATTGGTTTTAGGCAATGCTTACTAGCGGGGAAGACTGACACTTTTTATTCATTTATTCTGCTATTAATTCTTCCCATCTATTCAATAAATATTTCTTTTTCTCTTTGAGATGGGGTCTTGCTAGGTCGCCCAAGCTAACCTTGAATTCCTAAGGCTCAAGCCATCCTCCTTTTTCAGTCTCCCAAGTATCTGGGACTATAGGCACACACCACCATGCCCAGCTCGTTAAGTGTTCTTTAGTGTCTCCTACAACTGACTCTGTCTTAGGAATGTAAGAAAAACAAAAGCAAAACAAGACCCAGCCCTTGCTTTTGAGGACCTCATCACACAGTGACTAGGATGGGACCATAACTCAGGAGGAGCCCTGCCCAGAATAACCACCAGAGAAGGAAGGCTCCCTGAGAGAGGCCTTCCAGAGCTGGATTTTGAGGACCTATTGGGCTTTGATAAAACTGGGGGAGGGGATGCTGGGGAGACAAGTGAAGGCAGGAGAGTGTTGGTGACAAAGGAGCTATTTATTCAACTGTCCCATGGAAAAGAAACCTGAGTGGAGGTAGAAGGATACGGAAAATTAAATACACCCCCCCCAGACTCCCCTGCCTTACGCACAGGAAAAGGCAGACAGTGAGACTTGGACCACCGGGAATAAAGAAACCTGAACCTGGGATGCATCCCTGCTCCCACCATGCCATGTGGCTTTTTGCATCTTGCCCTGGTGAGATTCTACAGTTTGTGGACACTTATTATCCATAATAATCGTAATAATTAATAAAACCTTTAAAAGGGGGCTTTAATCATGCTTGTGCTTTGCTTCCAAACACATAATAAAAAGGAATTACTTATAAAAGTGACAAATTTATTCCTAATTATACCATTATTTTGTTATGCAATACAAGTAAAGCAATCTCTGAAGCTGGGAAAATGTCTCACGCAGAATTAATTAGAACTGTACATGGTCTGGAATTAGGCAATTATTTTATTGATATTTCACAACTAGAACTTTATAAGAGCACCTCCAATATTTTCATTATTGCTACTAAATAGTTATTTTAAACATTTACGGGTTCTGAGTTCTAAAGATCAAGTTCGGACTGTTGTTTGTACCATATAAAAATGTTTTTAGCCGGGCGTGGTGGCACACGCTTGTAATCCCAGTACTTTGGGAGGCGGAGACCGGAGGATCCGGGTTGGTGGCCAGCCTCAGCGCTCTCTGTCTCTCTGTCTCTCTCTCTCTCTAGTTAGTGAGGCTCTCTGCAACTTCGTGAGACTCGGTTTCAAAATAAAGTATAAAAAATAGGGCTGGGGGTGTAGTGCGGAGGTAGAATGCCCCTGGGTTCAATCCCCGGTACCGCAAAAAAAAAAAAATGTTTTTAATCAGAGAGAAATGTATAGGATGCAAGAGTCACTATGGTCCCAGGGAAATTTTGAGGAAGCAGATGGTGACTTTCAGGGAATTCATTTGTTTTTGGGTGTGACACAGCAAAGAGAAGGGCTGTGAGATAGGGAAGGGGGTCCCACCCACTACCCATGGGAGCTCAGATAATACCACTGT
The DNA here is from genome assembly GCA_004027185.1 of Glis glis. NCBI lineage: Eukaryota > Metazoa > Chordata > Mammalia > Rodentia > Gliridae > Glis > Glis glis. The sequence goes on from PVJS01037479.1 coordinate 17,505, forward strand.
GCTGAGAGGGGAGCAGAGAAAGAGAGCAGCTGCCAGGTGCATGGTAAGTCATGAGTTAACATTGTGATTCACATCCCTGGACTCTCACTGCATATATATATATGCATGCTTTTTTCAAGCTATAAAAGTAATATGTATTCATATCTAATGCTCTTTCCTGCTACCTTCTGACCCAAGCCCACACCAACTTCTTTATTTCATTTTTGCTGTAGATTAAATAACCATGATGACAACTGTCACGCATTCTTTGCTTCACGCATGCATGTAAAACGTGCCTCTTTCCCCAGCTTCTCCTAGTCTGTAAATAAATCAAAGGCTAAGTTCTCTTTAATCTTCTGCTTTAACCAGCCCTTAACCGGGGTGCATAATACAGGCACTTATTGAGAAGATTCCTCAAGCTCACAGCCCCCGACCTGAGGGCAAGAGATTCTGCTCCACAGGAGGGTCCTCCAGGTTAACATCTGGATTCAGAGAGAAGAGGTGGGGAGGGAGGCAGCCACACCTGGGAGATAAACCATTCACAGGGGATCACCAGCTTCCATAGGCCTCCTCTGAGTGTAGGTATGTTCATGCAGCGACCTCATCCTGGGCCGTGGTTTTGTAGTCCTCTGAGAAATCAGGGGGCCTCTTTGTCCCTTGGGTTATTAGGAACAAGTCCTTTTTACTAGATGCATATAATTCTGGGAATATGCATGCACAGAAAATACTTGGGCAGCCAAAGGCATTGGCAGTCGAAGGACTTGGTTTCACACTCAAAAAGAGGAAGAAAAGAAAGAGAAGTTTGGAGAGAGAATAAGCAAAAGACTACAAGACCGCTATGATTCCCAGGAAGACACCTGGCAATGTGTTTTCTGACCTCGCGTCTAGTCTTGAGGGACATTACCTACTCACACTGAACCCTGAACTGGAGCAATATCCACTTCAGGCCTCAGTTTCCCAAATTCTTTTTTTTTAACGTGCCTTCATTGCTGCATTGGAGTCTTACATCATAATGAATATCTATTTGATGTTAATATACATGCACACAGCTCTTAGTGTCCCCCCACCTCCCCCCACCTGTATGAAGTACCGAGAATGATGTTGGTATATTCTCACATGTACACATTGTTTATGATAGTAATTCCACTGATTCGCTTCTTTCTTGCCCTTCCCCTTCCCTTGTACCACTTCCCTTGCCCCACTGAAGGTTCTCCATTATCAACCAGAGTCCCTTGTGTGTCCCCACTACTCCCTAGGTTGCACATACTAATGAAAACATATGTCACCTTCCCAAATTCTAAAATGAGGGAGTTGGTCTAGCCCATCTCTGTCTCCGGGGCTTCTGCGAGGTGCCCTGCAGTTACCAGCCCCACCCTGCAGGCGGCTTCTCCTTTGCTAGAAGCACAGGCAGGCACAGTGAGTTCTGAGAAGCTAAAATAATAAAAATGTTCTTCATTCTTCCATGGCAGCCCGCTCAATCATCACAGCCCTCTCGCGGCTCAGATTTGCTACCTAATATTTAACCTAAACCCTCTCCCTGCTTTTGTTTTAGTTCATCATCACTTGCTCGGTTCTATCAATCTACCTATGCATTTCTATGCCACCTCTCACCAGAGTGCTTAGCACCTGTCCTCTCTGAGCAATGAGGTTAATATTGAAGGTAAAATCCATTTCGTAGAGATAATGTACTATAGACCTTTCAGAAGAGCTCTCTATGATAATGAGGAATGAGTTACCATGCTGAGGTTGTTTAAATGTCATTTATTTTAACAAGTGACATTCTGAATTTATTTAAAGTTGACTACAATGAAGGAAGGGTGGAAAGTTTTAAAGTTTCATGAAACAGTAATAGAACTGCAAAGCAAGGAGACCTGAAAGATGGTGCAGAATGGCAATTCTGATTACAAGCTCCAAGAGAGGGCTGGTGGGGTCGAATGCTACCTGGGGACTGTGGGAGACTACAGGGAGGTGGAGAATAAGGGTGTCCCTGGGAGAGCACTGCTTTGTCGCTCTCTCTTTTGATTGTGTCAGGGTGTGCATATATGTGCTCTTGTGTGCACAGATGTCTCAGCAGTTGTATGTGTGCGAGTGAGTGAGCTAGAGTAGAAACCTTCTCGTTCCCCTTGACTGCACGCTTTAACACCCCTCCCACTGCCACCTCGAGGTCTATGAGTCCTGAGACAGCTGCCAGTCGGTGGCTCTGCTGGCTTATTTGGCTGGAGCAGGGTTTGGCTTTCTTAGATGAAGACTTGTGGTGGTTTGTTCTCATCCCTACTAACAGCAGCTTACAAAGTTAGACATAAAGCTCTATTTGAAGAGAGATCAATAGAATAGTGGAAGGGGACCAGGGAATGAGGAGGGGAGAGAAAAGAAAGAACTAATGAAAGAAACCATTCAAATTATGCTGTGCTCAA